>BLBF01000054.1:588515-611024 GCA_015471245.1 Laticauda colubrina
TCAGTCCCAATACCGATGACAGATGTTCTGAGGCCGGGCTTGGCTGTGGGTTGGAGGAAGGAGCAGTGTAGTGGGGATGTCTGGTCTGCAGCTGACTGAGGTGAGGCGTGGGTGGCATCTGTGGCGTGGCTGGCATCAGTGGCATCGGTGGCAATGGTGGCGTATGATGTACCTGTGCCTGGACTGGGAAGGGCTGCCTGTGCTGCTGGAGCTTCTGGTAGCCGTAGCCTTGGTAGGTGAGGGCCTGTGGAAAAGCCTTGGAAGGGCAGTGACATCACCTGGGGTGGAGGAGCAGGCCTGGACTGGGTGGGAGCAGGTTCAGCTGGGTCTGGAGGGTTGTGAAGAAGACCGGTGATCCTGTCCTTTATCACCTGGTACTGTGATTCCGACATGTTCATGAGGGTCTAGTTGACGTAGGTGAGGAAGGGCTTGCAGTTGGAGGATTGGACGTCGGTGTGTACCAGCTGAGAGAGGAGATCTATGCTGCTTCTGATGGTGTCCCTGATCTCCAGCAGGACAGTGTGGCTCTGCCCCTCCGGTCTGGCTCTCTGCCTGCTTTCTGTGGAGGTGGAGCTGGGGGTGGATGTGGGTTGTTCTCTGGTGGAAGTGCCCTGTCCTTGCTCCCACTGTCAGGGGGTCCTCCACATGCTCTGCCACGGGGAGTGCAGCTGTCGGGGGGGTCTCCGTCGTGGGACGCTCCACAGATATCTGCCTGGATACAGGAGCTGACTCTTGGCCAGAAAAGGACGGGCTCTCTGCGGGCTGCCTGAGAGAGAGGGTTGTGAGAGGGGCTGCTCCTTGGTGGCAGATCTAACCCTCCAAGAAGCTGCAATTGGCCATCACATAGGTCTCTTGGTCTGTCAGCTTGACCGTGGCCTGGCTTGTTTTCTCGAGGTGCAGCTTCCCATACCAGGTGTGCATGTGCTTCCACTAGCCGAGGAGCACCTCCGAAGTGTAGCCCAGGCTCTCCGCCTTCTCTCTCCAAGCAGCTTGCTTCCTCTTGGTGTCTCGATAGAGCCTGTGTCCCTTCTGCCAAAGATACTCGTTCTCCCTCAGCCATACCAGCACCTCATCCTCATGTTCCTCTTTGATGGAGTACTGCCTCCTCTCCTGTTCACGTGTATGTCTCTTCCTCCCTCTGGCAGGGCCATCTGGGCCCTCATCAGAGGGGCTTCGAGGTTCTAGGGGCTGCTCCTCCACACCACCACCAGCAGCAGTAGCAACAACAACAGTAGCAGCAAAAGCAGGACCAGCAGCAGCAGCACCACCACCACCACCAGCAACAGCACCAGCAGCACCAGCAGCATCAGCAGAACCAGCACGACCAGGATCATCAGCAGCAGAGTAAGCACCAGAAGTGCCAGCAGCACCAGCAGGACCAGGAGCACCAGCAGGACCAGCAGGACCAGGAGCAGCGCCAGCAGAGTAAGCACCAGCAGAAGCACCAGCACCAGGAGCAGCGCCAGCAGAGTAAGCCCCAGCAGAAGCCCCAGCACTAGGAGCAGCACCAGCAGAGTAAGCAACAGCAGAAGCCCCAGCACCAGGAGCAGCGCCAGCAGAGTATGCCCCAGCAGAAGCCCCAGCACCAGGAGCAGCGCCAGCAGAAGCTCCAGCACCAGAAGAGTCAGCCCGAGCAGCAGAAGCCCCAGCAGAAGCAGAGTCAGCACCAGGGGGTGGGATGGTGGCCCTGTCCCTCTTGCCAGGGCTGGCAGCAGATGGCAGAGGCTTTGTCTTCTTCCCCATGGTTGTTGGCTGGCTGGCTGGCTGGCTGGAGCTGTGTCTGGCAGCAGGTCTTTTCTCTTTCCGCTTCCACCCGCTAGGTTTCCGTGGAGCATCCGCTTTCCATCCTGGCTATGTCCTTCCCCCCATCCGTTCCTTTCCGTTGTTGTCCACTCTGTTTATTGAAATTCGGGGCACTTTTGAGAGCGGATAACAACGGATGGAACATTTTCTCGTCCACTGTGTCCTTTTTACAAACGTTTTGCATCCATCGACCAATGTGACAGGCCCTTAAAACACAGGACCCACAGCTCATTTTCACTCTAGGACTGGGGAAAGAGACAAGTTTTTATGACTGTTTTAAAAATGGCCAGATTGGAAGCCAGCCGTATCTTAAGAATCATAGTGATCTAGAGGATGGATACTGACAGAGAAGATATGTTTCTTAGGACTATCAGATAATAACGGTTAACACTGTTGATGGGAGTTGTTGGATTATATAAGCAGAGCAGAAATCACAGAGGACAGGCAATGAGTGTGACCTTTAGTAGATCCATTCTACCTCCACCAATTCTGTGCCAATACTATAACTGAAAAATGTCTGAATAAATTGTTTTCCTCCAGGATACTCTGTCGTGGTACGCCTACCATCATCTCTCCAACCTTCCCTAAGGTGGGAAGGCTGGTGCCTGAATGAAAACTGTTTGTCCAGAGAAGACTTCTTAAAGAAGGGTTGTCGAACTACACAGAAGGGGCCACCTGTGTTTCAGCAAAGTAGATATTACATATTTTCTCCTCATAGAACTTACCAACCACAAGGAACATGGATCTAATACATCTGTGGTTGAGTTAGTAGACTTAAAAATCCTGCACACCTCCTCAGGAGTTATATATTGTATCCCAGATAACACCCATAATCTTGCTTCTATCCCCTTGATAATCCACTTTCAAGCACATCCGAGCAATATGTTGATGCTAGATGCCTAGAATATTCCACACAGCAATCCTCCTCAGCAGGGAACAAGTTACATCAGTAAGGGAAAATTATTCCTAGTAAGATGTTTTCAATTGTTCAAAATCTTTTGGCAAGTAATTGTAGGAATGTGCTGGATTTTAGATAAGGGGTTAAGATCATGAATAACACTCAATAATTGAAAGATATTTATAATCTGTGAGAAATGAATGGATCCTGAGAGTGCTAGCTATCCAGGAAGAGGACATTATGAAGAGGAAGAGGGCATTATGAAGTGAACAAAGGTAGGCCACAAATTGTATATGGTTTCCTGGGAAATTTTATTGAAAAAAAATATTTTTTCCATATTGTGTTACATTTTCTTTTGATTTTTCAGGTAACAGGAAGCAATTGTGGAAAGACTGAAGATGTTCCTCTTGTTGCAATGCAATGAGCAACCAAAAAATGCAGGTAGTCCATGCAATCAAGCTAAGAGGATTGAAGAATGTAAAGCAATTGAACAAGGAAACTTGCAGAGTAGACATGATAATTTCTGTAAATGAAGGACTTGCAAGAACATGCAGAGAATAAGGCAAACAATAATTGTTCTGAAAATAAACCTTATTACTGTACAGTGTAATTTATTTCAGACATTGCCTTGCCTTTACAATATCTTTTATACAATTGTTCTTGCCATATAAGGAGGTGGTTTTTTTTTTAACTTATTGCTTTTCTTATTACAGAACATCTTGGGACAGGAAGCAATACTGTGAATTGTCTGCTCAGGTGCAATTTTCCATCTCCTTTATATATAAATGTCGAGTTGAGGCTTCTTTTTTCATAATTAAATGATCCTTAATGACTTACAGATGAATATCTATTGGTTCCTCAAGTCAGCAGGATGGTAGTACAGATTTCCTTGGCATTCCAACACATAATTATCCTTTCCAAAAGTGATAATGTTCCCATGGCAACGTAAGCATTTTTATTATTGAAGAACTCAAACATTCCTAAGCGAGAACACACATTGTAATGGTTAAAAAGAAAAAAAGTAAGTTATCACTTATTAAAGAGGCATAAAAAAGCCAGATGCAGCGATCTAAAATGAGAGATGTACCAGCGTGAAGAACAGCCTCGCTTAGTCCACATTATTTCTTCACACGTATATTATTTACATAAAGCAGCTTTTAGATTATTTTCAATGTGTTAAACAGCGTGGGCTAGACTTTTTCTTTTCCAGCTGATGAATGCACTCATTTTTTATTTTACTTCTGGCTTCTGTGGTTATGTCCAATACAGTAGTCCTCGACTTACAACTCATGTAGTAATTGTTCAAAGTTACAAGAACACTGAAAAAAATGACTATTTTTATGACTATTTTTCTTACTTAATGACTCTGTGGTCATGTGAGCAAAATTCAGCTGCTTGGCAACTTTTTATGATGGTTGCAGTGTCCTGGGGTCATGTGATCGCCTTTTGTGGCCTCCTGACAGGTAAAGTCAATGGGGAACCATACTTGCGTACTTCAGATCTTCAGCTCCAATATTCTTATTATTTAGCCCATGATGAGAATATGACAGAAGTAAACATATAAACACACAATCCATGTGATTATAAGTAAAACTTCTGTGGAGGTAGGGCAGTGGTCTCATAACTGAGTGTCCCATTCAACTATCCAGGTTATCACCTCTGGCGTTGCTTCACGCAGATCTTCTAGGGAACCAGAGAACATATGTGGTGTGCAATTTTCCACAATGTGTTGCACGTATCAGCACCACAATCACAACAAGAGGCATCTTTCCATCCCCAATTGATACAGGGCAGACACTTCTTCCAGTATTACCAATTTCAATTTCAACGTGTGGCTGGTCAAAACCAGGGGATTTCATAGAGGGATCACTAGTGGTCAGAAGGTACTTTTGACCATTCTTCTCTCCAGACATTCTCAGGGTTAAACTGGATAGATGTTAAGTAAATAGCTATTTTCCAAGATGGCCTACGAGATTAGGTCAGCTCAAGTGCACAGCAATAATTAGAATCTGTTCACTATGACTCCTTGATGAAGAGAATAGTGGCAAGAATAGGAGCATCTGTGCTCACTTCCTACAGGGAAACTACTATGACTGCAGAAAACCTCCTGCTCTTCCTGTAACTTTGAAGAGCCATGTGGATGTCTTGCCATTTCTCTGGTGAACTAGGAACATGGCAGAAAATATAACTGATGTTGCCAGTTTCTCCATCACCTTGGCATGTCACACAGTACTTCAATCCAAAGGAAATAGTTTTTCTTCCATTCTTACAGACTTCCTGGACAAATCCTTTCTTGGCACATTTTTTCAGAAGTGGTTTGCCATTGTCTCCTTCCTAAGGTTGACTGACCCAAGGTCAACCAGCTGGCTTTGTGCATAAGGTGGGACTAGAACTCACAGCCTTACAGTTTCTAACCTGATGCTTTAATACTACAACATACTAGGTTTCACAAGAAAATAGTAGCTATGCCCAAACCTGGATATATTAAGACTGATTCTTGTCCATAGTGTCTCTCACCAAAGTCCTTTGATAACACAAATCATGACCATTTAAAAGGGAATAATAGAGAGGAAGGAAATATCATAATGTGAACACACATGGACCAACAGGGACAAAATACAGCAAAGGTATTCTCTTTATTAGGCTACAAGGAAGAAATAAACATACACATACAGTAATGTTAAAAAGGACTCTTGAAATAATCATTGTAGGTGGGATACAAGCATGAAGAACTATTAACTAAATAAATGATTACAATAACTAGTTTTTAAAGAGATGGGCTGGGAAAAAGAGAGGAATCAAAAATGATAATGATAATGAAGAGGTGTAATAATCCACTGCTCACAATTGCAGTTTGCAAGTACAAGTCACTCAGAACCACTCAGGACAAAAACATGGAGTAGCTGCTGTGAAAACACCATTTTCAAAATGGCAGAGGTCATTTGTATGGAAATGGTTTTAACTTCTAGAATAACAAACTGATATTTGAATTACATCTGATCTTGAATTGGGGCCAGTACATTAGAGCTGTATCTATCTGGGATAAGTAAAAAACAGTCTAAAACATCCCTGATTAGTATTAGACTCAGGATTCATTGTTGGGAGTTGGAGCACAGCCCAAATTTCAAGTTTGACGCAGTAGCATCACAAGAAATGGTTAGGTTTACACAGCATGCTAAGCCATAATACAGCTTGCTTATTTTGGTTTATAATTATGTGGGAACCTAGCAAATTTTGGGCTTTTTAAAGCCTTACCTTCATTCAGTATGTCAACCCAGCAGTGATTCATCATACTATGTTTAACATTCATTTTTAATTTAATATAAAGGAATTACTCAGAGTGCAAATGCACTATTGTTGGAATGACCGGAAGTTCTGTTTCATGATCTGAAAATTTTGCTTGGCATTTTACTCTTGAAGATCACAAGCCCAGAGAAAACAAATCCAACTTAAAGAGATAAGAATGTTCTAAAGCCTAAAAATAATTCCATTTGCATATATGGCCTGCTAAGTTTGATGAAACAGTGGGGCTAGAGCCCCTAATCAGGATACCAGAAGTCCCATATATAGTTGGAGGCTACACTGCTTCCTGGAAAGCATACCATATCTCAGGAAACATGGCCTCCTTGCTGCTAAGATTGTCGTAATTCATATGAAATTCATATCTAACTCATTCCAGAAAGACCTTTTCTGGCATGGGTCCTGCAGAACATCTTCCTCCTCAAGGTAAGATCTACCCTCTTGGTCTTCATAGCAGTCTAAAAACCTAGCTCTTCAGATTGGCCTTAGGGCATTCCATACTGGAGAAAGTTTTTGGAGTAGGAAGATCCCTCTCCACCCATAGTATTCTAGTTTTTAAAACTTATTTAATTTTGAGTTATTTAATATTTAAATATTCTGTACTTTTTATGCTGTTTGTAAGCCACCCAGAGTCACATGATAGTGAGGTGGGTGGCATATAAATTAAATAAATATGTCTATGTGTGTATGACAAGAAATCCTAATTTTGCTCATAGTTTATCCTAAAGTTTACTATGAAATTTTTCTTAAGATCTCAATAATATAGATCTGATGTCCAAGTAACACAACAGAGTTATAGAGAATTGTATTTTATTTTAGTTTGGAAAGAGTACATGTAAGAGACTAGACAAATTGACTTTTACAGACATAGAGAAAAAATATATTTGAAGTTTTATCAACAATGATCTTGAATGATAAGGAAAACCTAAAAATTATTTGCTGGAATTTATTTATTACAAGTTTGGCTTCTATGACCAAAAAACACAGAATATGCAAAATTGTCTGATTCCCAACAAGCAAAATTCCAAGCATTTAGTTGTAAATGTTCAGAAGAATCTTATAAATTAGTTTTCTTCTGAGAGAGATTGATCTTGTCACCAAGACTTAGCGCCATTCCCTGTAAGGAACAGAATAATGACAATTTAAACAATAACTGCAATATTCAGTAATTCACATGTAAAGAAAATACCCCCCCCCCCCAAAGTCTGCATCTGCATGACTCTTGAGAACATTTTTAGGAAATTTAGAGTGTTTGAGAAAACCCTGAAATAATTAAATCGTAGTTAATGCTTCAGTTCAATGCTGAACACATTTTCTCCTAGTCTCCCTTACAACTACGGTTCAGAAAACTTTTAGTCAGTTAACTTTTAGTTACAATCTTAAAACTTATTATTTCATAGCAACTTCTCCATTTGATGCTATAATAAACCAAAATTCATTTAGATCCCTCTAAATAGATAGAAAATTCCCACTTCATTCTTTTGGACTGGTCTATTTCATCAGCACTTCCAATAATAGATTTACCTGTTCATTCTACAAAGATTTACAGGGCATTCCCTATAGTCTGAAGAATTCATTCAGGATATTGTGTTACATCAGTAATTATACAGTAATAAGGTTAATCATTAGAATAATGACAAAAGGGGACAGCTGCATAATTACCTGACTTTTTGCCCGAATTCTTATGTGTCCTGTGACTGGAGCATCAGGTCCAAGGTGAATTGGCTTTTCAATGCTGACATTTGCAAGTGCGTCTTCTCCAAATATGGAGCGTGCATACAGGTTGGCAGCCATGAAGCCACAATAACCAGAAAGTGCCTAGAAAACCATATTTGATATGATGTATATAAAATGTACTTTCCCCTTGAAGCTCTTTATAACTGAACAGGCATGTGATATTTTATATTTTTCTCATTACATTACAGTTCAAACTATCCCCAAAGCAATAAATATACACTCACCTTATTTATCCAAGAACAGATTTACGTGAATTGACAGTGAAGCCAGATTAAAGCAAATTTTAAATCCATTAATTTCCTCAATGTAATTTTTGTAAACTCTTAAGTCACAATGTTTAGGAAAAAGCACTGCACTTGCCACTGGTGTTCTTTGCACCAACATATCCTATACCATTCCAAGAATCTAAGCCTCAAGGAAAGTTTTCAGCAGGTACATGCCACGGATGGGTAATTAGAAAGGAAGAAGTACCAAGAAAGCCCCAAATTAATTCCAGATCTGGATATAAGATCTTACCTTTTCTGGAGTAAGGCATTTCATGTTCGTTGATTTTAAGATATGTTGCAAGTATTCATTCAGATCCACTATATTGGTATTCACTGTAACCTTCAAAAATAAATAGAAATTAAATAGAAAGACAAGCTGTCTTTTAATTGATAAGAAATAATTGAAGACATGGCTTTTAATCTCAGATGTCTTTAAATATTACTTGGGATTTTAAATGTTACCATCAATTGTCTTCTAAAAAAAACCCCGTTTTCAAACACTTCAACATAGCCTACAAGGATTTGAAGCACCCAGTATCCATATCCATAATATTAATCAGTCAATTTTTCTCAATATTTTTGTGGATGGTGATTTCAATATTGAATTAGTTAAAATCCTGGTACTGATTTAATTCATTATTGCTAAAAGTTATAGTTTGTGGTTTATATTATGTTAACCAGATATTATAACTTTATAATTTCCATGACATTTTAGATTCCATGTTTACTTATTTATATTTTATTAACTGTACTTTAGATTTTTATTTTTTTAGATGTCTGTTATCCTTCATGGTTCATGTTTCTTTCTTTAAAATGTTCAATAATAAGAAGTATAAATATCAAAACAGTTTATAGAGCTCACTTTGTTTTCCCATTCAAATTCTGCCCACATCTGACGGAATTCAGCATCAGTACAAGCAGCAGGCTGGATATAATCCATGATGTCAATGTGTATGTCACTAAGAACAACACAGTTTCTGTCACTGGCTGCTCCAGAAACATCGTATACTAAAAATAGAGAAAGAGAAAAGTCAGTAGAAATTAGCAACGTACATTGTGACAGTTTTGAAGCTAAATAAAACACCCAATTTCATTCTGAAAAATGCTATGTTTCTGAAAATAGTATTCCCCAATATTTTAGGTGCTACTGATTAGCTACTATATTGTAATATACTGTATATAATTTATCGAACCATTCATTCATTTTCTGTCATCAGAGACCTGACACTTTCAAAATTCCGTAAAATGTATAAAATAGAACACTTGCCTATGTTGCCAAAAATAATTCCATTTTCAGTGGAAGCTACTTTCACATTTGCTTTTATATTGGCAAAATCATGGGGCGCAAGAGTCAAAGGAGATGGCTTTTCCACCAGCTTCAAGTCACCTAATTAAAATGGTTTGAAGGCAATATATCAAGACGTTAATGAGAAACAGGTAAAAACAGCCAGAAAAAATAATTAAAAATTGTGGATTACTTACCCAACGTAGCCAATTCTAGCGTGCAATTCTGCAAAGTATCACTTGTCTGGTTTACCACAAGGACATCCAACACAATATCATACTGGTTGACATGGACATACGCTTCGGCGTAGACAGGATCTGAAAAACCTGTCAACTGAGTTACCTATCAAGGAACAGGAGATACTTAGGCAGCAATTGTCAGTCTTTATCAGAAGAGCCTCACTGAAGATAATGCAGTTGCCTGAGTGTCCATGTGTTGCTAACTTATTAAAAAACTGAAGAATTTTGGGAAAAAATTACACATAATTTCTTTTATATAATATTTAATCCTGTTCAGCTCAAAAAGCCACTCTTTGACTCATTCAATATCCCAAAGCTAATAAAATGATTTACTGTGTTCCAAAATACAATAACTCTTTTTCTAACCAGCATGGCAATCCATACTTGGAGAGATTCAATCATACAGTTAAATAAACTTTATTTTTACAGTTCTAATAGTACTTCCTATTTCGCCTAGGAAGCTTCACCCACAGCTAAGCCCTATTTGCATTTTTCTCCAAGGCTTTCATTACATTTCACTATTAAAAATGAGATGAAGTAGTTCCCTGGATTTAGACTGAAGAATTGTCTGAGAACCATCTATATTACCTTGTTGAGCTTGGATGCCAGTGGGTCAGTGGCTTCTTTTCTTTGAGTGTTTCCCATAGCTGCTAAAAGACTGAGCTGAAACTGATCTTCTTTTGAGCTCATTTCATTTTTAGCAGTGAGCTGCATAAAAGAAATAGGATCATCTGGCTGAATGGTCACATTCCTTTTCTCAGACTCTTTCTGGTGTGAGGGGAAAAAAGAAAAAGAAATGGTTACAAACTGATGTTTTCCAATGTTCTTAAGTATAGATGCAGAGATCAGTTCTCACCTTCTGAGACAGCTTCTCCTCTTCCAGCTTGGCAGACAACATATGAGAAAGCGATTGCCGGCACTCCTTGTTGAAAATATCATTCATGAGAGGGGAGCATTCTGAGAGCACTTTCAAGCACAGAGAAATCCGATCCACATCATCATCTGTGATTGGCTTCTTAGGAAGAGATGACTTGCCCAAATGGAGAATACTGGCCATAAGTAGCATTGCCTCCGCTACAAAAGACTAATGGAAGGGAGAGAGATGATATTAAAACAACTTACATTTCTTTTAATCCCATGCATTCCACTATTCTCTTCTTCAAAATGACATGTAAGACTGAATTAAGAATCTAAAAAAATAGCAATTACAAGACATAGGCTGGTTCATGCTAAATATGTCCAAATAACGCTAAAGAAAAACCATAATGGAATCTTCCCTCTTTAGTCCAAATACTCCAAATAAACCAATACTCCAAAGTAGTTTGGAAAGCAATTTCTAATCATCACACAGTTTAAAAAGTCATTCAGGATCTAAATTGTGATTTGTGGTAACACCTATTCTTTCTCTCTCTAAATTAAATATATAGACAAGACAGTTTTACAGCGTATGGTCTCCCTCAATTCATTTCAAATACTCTAAGGCACAATAAACCAAGCTGCCGCCTTGGGAAACCTGTGCAATAATAACTTATTATCCTGACAGCAAACAGTTTGCTCAATTGTATCTCCATATGAGCCTGCAAAGAATCATAAGTGAGTACAGCTATTGCCTAAAAATTGAAATTTAATGAAACAAAACCCTCTATGAAAAATCACTTACATTTTGTTTCTTCTTTTCCTGAACCAGAGTCACATAACGTAAAGCAATCTTAGTCAGAGTTGTTGCAAGGGAAGCTGCAACGAAGAAATCACCATCCAATAAAAAGCCTCTCAATGGAGGTCTACAAAGAGAAGGTAAAATTAACGTTCAGAAAAAGAGCAGCTGGCAATCCCATGCATTCTATTTGAATTTAGCTGTACAAAGGAGTGTGTATTTGTTAATAATTTTAAAATGATATTTAAATGATATATTGCAACTATGTTGAAAATTATTTTCATGTTGTGACAATACTTTCCCCAGACAGGATCAAGACCTATGATGAATACAGGGGCTTGAATTTCAAATGCCTTTGAGAACTCTGACCTGTCTCCTACATTAAAGTTGTTTCATTACAGTTTTAACTGCTGGGGAGTTCATTAGTTTCTATACCAAAGGAAAATTTATTTAGGTGCTCCAGCAAGTCTAGATAACCACTGATAACTATTTGCCAACCTAATACTAACTGGTAAGAGACACATACGTTACATGGCTAAGATACCCACCCGTCTTAGCAATAGGTACCAAAGAATTACGAGAACAAAAATTCTACAAGTTGTCAGTGACAAAGTCAATTATCTGTTCCATCTCCCTCCAAAAGTGGGTAAGGCAGAAATTTTGGTGTTTGTGGTTAAGATTCCAAGTTCTAGAATACATCCATGAATCCACCAAAGAAATAGTGAAAATCTCACAATCTTTTAAGGTTCTGATTCTAGTATGAGAACATTAAAATGGATGAGAAAAGCCTGCTGCCATGACAATCAATTTAATTTTGTCAGGTACAAGAAACAAGAGTTCAAAAGCACGGTGAATTTATTCCAAGCTACCTATACCCAAGACTCTGATTACTAATGGTCAGTGCAAATTGGTGCCAGTTTACAGCCAACAGGCTTCAAGGGGGGGTGGGGGTGGGGCTGAACTTAGGTGTCTTTTAGAAGCATATAAACTCCGGACGAATGTCGCATTTGACCTCACTGTCAGGCTCAGCCTGGTCATCTCCTACATTATTTTTGTATAATGCTTACTAAATAATCAGTGATGCCCCAAAATAGTTTTTAAAACTGTTGCAATATTTTCAAATATCTACTCTTATAATAAATTATTATAATTACATTCTGAACTCCACACCAAAAATAATCAAAAATAATCAAAAAATAGTCAATTCCAATACAGAATATTGTGAAAGATAAAATAAGAAATCACATTAAGCTACTTGTGCAAAAATAAGAAAAAACATTTCTATGTATGTTTAGATATAAACCATTCTAAGAACAGTAAAAATTTAATCACCTCTCTTCTTCCTTTCTGGCAGGTGCGGAGCTACAAAGGGCACTCTGGGTAGCGTAAGTTCCCATTTCAGTTACCAGCTTTTGGATAGGACTCACAGTGATTTCCTCCTCAGGTTTCAATTCACCAGTTTCTTTCTTGATTTCAGATTCTACTATTGGGATCTGAATGTCAAAAAGAACAGCAGTAAAGTTGTTAAAAACACATACTTGTTCTCTTCTCTCATTCCTTGTCCTTACAAGCTTAATATTCTTGAAGCTGCTCAATATGAATTTACTAGAGTTTCATTATGGTTCCAATATGTACAAAGAAACATGTTTAGAGATGTGCTTGTTCTCTGTGGATGCTAGAGCTTGCTACTATGCTGAAGTCTATTTTTTTCCTAGTGGGTTTGTACCCATGAGAGGGGAGTCCATGAAAAGCATGTTAACTTAGATAAAGCAAAGCTACTGGCAAGCTTCATGTTCGAGGACTGTTTTGGGGGAAAACCTCCGCCCCTTAAGGCTTTGAAAGTATGAGAAGTATCCCTTACACCAGTGTGTATGTTCTTGTGAGGATGATTCAGGGTGTCCCTGACCCATATGCTTTCTTTTTATTCTCTCTATGGGGAATCTTAGATTTCATATATCCATCTGATCTTGAAGAAATTCCCTGGTAGAGGATAACATTTTGATTTGTTTCTTTTGTTTGAGTAAGATCCAAATTGCTCAATTTTGTTCTTTCAAATGTACCATCCACCTGTTCTTATGATAAGGAATCAAAACTGATCCAAAGCCTTGTACACATTTATACAAATAAAGATAGGTGTGGGGGTGGGGGTGCATGTGTATATGTGTGTTGTTTATATTTGACTTCTGGTTGTAACAAAGATGATTTCAATCAGTAAGATAAATTAAAAGATGGGAAAATAAAATATGTAATAAGCTTAGGAAATCTGATTACTAATAATCTTATTACTGCTGTATGTATTATTTATGTTGCAATGACAAATGGTTGTAAATTCCAACGAGTTCAAATGAGAAGTTTATGGTAGTCATGGGACTGATGGTCATCAGCCTTCATGGCAGTGAAGATTATCTGCTGGAAGGCTAGTGAGCTTCTTTGTGCAGGTGTTTAGCCACTGTAAGAATAGATCGCTGGAGTGGTTAGGAGAGGGATCCATTTTAGCAAAGTATTGCTTATGTTCCTATTAGAACTCATAAGATCACAATATTTGTAGAGTTGTGTAAATTTATTTCATTTAAGATAAAGGCATCTCTTCCTTATTACATAAAACTCTTTGGTCAAAAGATTTTGGGAGCAGGAAGACAATTTGGATTGGATCTTGGATCTCATTAGAATTTTCTGTAGCACAGAATTTCTGTTAAAACTACAAAACCAATATTATCTGAGCTGCTTTGCAAATGTGCAGTTGGAAGTCTCATAACTGTCTTCGCTCTATATTTCCTCAGTACCGCTTTTGAGGATTCCCTATTAAAATGAAGGCAGAAAAGAATTATTTCCATTGGGAGCTGAAGTTTGGCAGATACCATCCATTATCTCAAATGCCTTCCCAGTTAATCAATCCTTTTTATAAGAAGGCCCCTCTTAATTAGATTTCTGTCAAAAGATTGCTATTAGTTTCACTGCCCATCAATGAAATACTCAATTACTTCAATATAATGAAACTCTGTTCAGTTACTCTATTAGAAATTGTGGATACTATCACATTGCTTTTCATTTAAAGAATTCCTAAATGCATCCTCACAAAACAAAGAACCAGTTTCAGAATTCTATAGAATTTTTCAAAAGCTATGCTTTTCCTCTGAAATACTGTACATCAACTTAGAAAAATATTTCCAATTAACAAAAGTGCAAACACATACCTCTCCCAATGATCTACGGACCTCTGTCATTACACTCTGTATATCTTCCTTTGTGCTGCAGTATTCTCCAAGGATCCAGAGTGCTCCCCGATAAATTCTGTAAAACAAAGCAAAGCAAAACAAAATAAACCACAATTTAGACCAAAATGTTTGTTGCTAAGCAAGACAGTTGCTAAGTGAGTTTTGCCCCATTTTACAACCTGTCTTGCCACAGTTGTTAAGTAAATTACTGCAATTGTTAAGTTAGTTATATTATGTAAATCTGGCTTTCCCATTGATCTTGCTTGTCAGAAGGCTAAAAAAGCTGATCACATGACCCGGCACATTGCAACCATCAGAAATACATGCTAGTTACCAAGCATCCAAATTTTGATTATGTAACTGTGGGGAATGCTGCAATTGTCATGTGAAAAATGGCCATGTCACTTTTTTCTGTGCCCTTGTAACTTCAAACAGTTCCTAAAGGAATGGTTGTATGTCAAGGACTACCTATAATCAGCTAGGCATGATAATGGATTTGCTTTTGCAAGAGATCACATGGAATTACCATTTATCCCAGATCAAAGAAAATAAATCATAACTTAAAAGATGGTGTAGCTTTCTTCTAAGGAATGCACCTTTCTACTCCACTGATTACCAAGAATAAGTGTCAATTATGCAGAGAAGAGCAGAAGAGCAGCATAAATAACTCTTCTTCTCTATTTCTCCCTGTCACCAGTAGAAACATCTTTCCAGAAATACAATGAGTTGTGTGAATGTCACAGATGCATACTTGGGTCTAAACAAAGGAAAAGAAAGCTCTGCAAACAGAAGGCTGCCTGTGCAAAGACAATTGGTCAGGTCGGAGAGGAAATGTCACAGGAATGAACTTTCTGCAACTAACTCAAAAATTAAATTAACATTCAAGTATTTTTAATCTATACATACTTTACTCAGAAACCGTCATTTGTACTTCAGATTGCTTTAAGAAAGTAATTAATGCAAATCTGTGCTAAAGTGCAATGCAATTCTATGATAAAGTAATGTAACAAAGGCTGCAATCCTGGGAATACAGCCAACTAAACACAGTTTTCAGCAGGCATTAGAGAACTGCAATGCAGGCTTTCCTTAAGGATGAGATTTAGATCTGGCATCAAAATGGAATTTTAAATGCATTCAAAGACAAAGAAAAATCTTCAGCAATAAGATCAAATCCTACTGCAAGAAAGTCATTTATATATGGATTATTTCTACAGTGGTGCAGTGGTTAGAGTGCAGTACTAGAGGCTATTTCTCTTGACTGCCAGCTGCCTGCAATTTGGCAGTTCAAATCCCACCAGGCTCAAGGTTGACTCAGCCTTCCATCCTTCCGAGGTGGGTAAAAATGAGGACCCAAATTGTTGGGGGCAATATGCTGACTCTATAAACTGCTTAGAGAGGGCTGTAAAGCAGTATATAAGTTTAAGTGCTATTGCTATTTCAGTGATGCTGACGGTATTACAACACCAAGTGTTAAAAGTAATGTACATTGAAATTCAGATAGTGAATTTTTAAGGCAGATCTTAAACTTACTTGACAGACTTAATCGCATGGAAGACTTCTAACATTTTCTCTACAATTAGCAGCCTGAGATTATCAAAACGCTGAATGGCTTCACGCACAAACTCCAAAACATCTGCAGCTGCCGCTTCATTGTAATCACTTAAAAACTCCATCAACTAGAAGAATAAGTATGAACATGAGCATTACAAAATTTGGAACAAACTACTGTTCCACTATCTAATATCAGATACAGAAAGATGGTACCTGACTCTGTATGCCAGCAACAACCCTCCATTAAATTAAACACTACCGGAATCTTATGAATTTGGTAACATTTGGAGATTTAATATGAATGACTCATATCTTTGCCTGGACAATTGTGGAAAACCATGGGATGACACAAAAGATTAACTGCTTAATTTTTTTGGCAAAAACAAGGTTAAGAATGGGAGTGACTGCTAGTTTAAAAGCATTTATGTTCAATTGTTTTTGACAATTTACATTGACAAAAGGCATTTGGGTACAACTTATTCGTACCATACTATACATTCCACTAATAAATTAGAGATATCTTAACATGTAGATCAGGAATGCAGAATGGATGCCCTTTAACTTAGTAAAAGATGTGTTATCTAAATGATAATAGCTGTGGCACAGTTTACTTTTTAATCAATATAACATATGTGAAATAGACTTGTCTGGAATGTAGGTCATGACCCAGTAAAGCTAAATTATGAACACTTAAATGAAAGTGACATGTCTCTGTAAACAGAAAATTCTTAATACAACTCTACAAAAAGAAATGTTATGTATGTGCTGTGTGTGAGTGAGAAAGGGAGAGAGAGAGAGAGAGGGAGGAGGGAGGCAGGGAGGGATGGAGGGAGGGAGAGATAGAACAGTCTCACCAATAGGTTGACCTATATAAATTGACCGATAAACTATTCAATCCCATTTTAATCTAGCATGAATCCATCAAACTGATTCTTAACAACACTGTAATCTCAGTTCTTTAAAATCCAGCTCAGAAAAATTAATACAGAATTTTCCTAACCCATTGAAAGTCAATGAGAATGGAATAGTTAAGATTGAGTTGGAAAACACTCTGGACCCAGTACCTAGATTGTCTACTTTTGGATCAGCTTTTTGACTAAATCAGGCTAAAGTCATTGTTCTCCACTATTTTCAATAAAATGAAAAGGTATGTTTAAAAAAATCTACAAAACTAACCAATTAAACTAATCCTGCAGCAAGCACGAGGCATTGGATAGTGACTAATCATTACTTCTCAAATAAAGAAATATTATGTAAGAAGTATCTCAAAGACAAACAGTTAAGTCAGGAAGCAATGTATAGGAAACCTGAATTAGAGATGAATAATGATTTTGTCTAAAGTAAGCTGATAACAGCACAAGTTAACAATAACAAGTATTGCAGAGCAATGAAAACAAAGTTGATTTACATACCACAGGAATGACGTTGGCAGCCATGTCTGGGAACCGAACGCTACAAGAATGTAAAGTCCGAACAAGCAACTGTCTGTATTTATCAGTGTCTTCATGCTCAGTCACATTATTTGTTTTAATGACTTCTTTCTTCAAAACAATCACCAACTAGTGGCAAAAAATACTATTAATTGTGTATTATATAATTCTGTACAATATTAATTTCACAACATTAAAATAAGAATCTATATATTTGGGAGAGTGACATTTATTTTACCTCTTCTACATTTCTGGAAGATACAAGGTCAAGAGCCAACTGTAATGTCTTTTTGCGAACTTCCAAATCAGGAGTACTCAAAACTCTCAGGATGTCCATAACCAAATCCTAAAATAAAGCACATTGCATTCATTAATCAGCCTGAGAAAATTCAGTTAAATTTTGTATAGAATTGTAAGAATTTCCAAACAGCATCAAAATGTATTATAAAGTATATGATGAAATGGATATCGCATCAAAGGGCATATAATAGAAATTTGAACAAAACTTATTATTAAAAAGCAGACTTTGATAAGAATAATTTTAAATCAGAGATGTACATTTGAAAATTTGTAAAATTCATTCTTGACCAGTTTAATAATCAAATTGTCTCTATTTCAACAACTTTTTTCTTCATTTTTGCAAGAGTAGACTGGCATTTGGAACCCCTAAAGCAGGGATGAACAACCTTGGCAACTTAAGACTTATGAACTTCAACTGGGGAATTCTGGGAGTAGAAGTCCACAAATCTTAAAGTTGCCAAGGTGGGAAACCCTTGCCCTAAAAAGTGAAAGGTAAGAAATTGCCTTGAATGGCATCTACACCAGATCACCATGATGCAAAAAAAAAAAAAAAGACACATGCACAATGACATCATGACCCACGTCTCATATTACCTACTTCAAATTCTGACTCAAATATGTTAAGTCATGATATCCGAGTCCCAATGTCATGATGAAAATTTTGCCCCTTGCCCTCCTTTGATGATGCCCATAGTGGTGTGGAATTTGAGTAGAAAAAAACATAATTAGAGATGCAGTTTGTTTGTTCTCTTAACCAAGGAAGCTTTTTTTAATTCAAAGCCAAAAATAAAAGACCACCTGAGGCTTCATTATATTCATTAACTCCACCCTCTCCAACATTTCTTCACAATATACTATCAGTATTTTATTTAATTACTTTAAATTTAGGGGATCAAGTGTAGTTTGCAGTGTACTTACTTGTAGTACTCTTTCATGAGAAGGGTGATCTTTGAGTTCAATCAAGCGATCCAGGACAATCAGCTTCACGTTGTTGTCACTTTCTTTAATAATCAAGTCAATATAACACTGAGCTGCTGCCTTAAGTTATAAGACAGAATTAAGGTATTTAAAACACTACCCTTTTGTAATACAGAGATAAAAAAGAGTTAAAACATAATAAAATCAATAAAATACAATTATTTAAGCAACAACTAACTACAGCTTGCAAAAGTGAAAAAATAAGGAAGTCTGTATTATGTTTGTATATTTAAGTCCACTTTTACGGAAATAGTCCAATTTGCAAAAGAGGAAAAACCAGGAAGTCCTATAAGATTTGTGAAGATTTTAAACCCACTTGTAATGTGCAAGATTACCTGAAAGATTGGAAATAAAATGTTATGTTTCAAATATCTTTCCCTTAGATAAGTCATTTTAGTGGTCCAAAAAAAGAAAAACCTCCAATATCTAACCATCTCTAACCCTAACCTAACCCTAACCATCCCTTGTGACACATTTCCCTTTATTATAATAAATGTAAACTGAAGACAAACTGCAGTCTCAAACACAAATTGCTGTGCATCCACACCTGAGTGGTTATGTACATTATTCCATTTAGCATCTGTATTGATAAGTATATGATAATATAGACAACAATTAACAAAATTGCATATTTACCTAAAACCAACTGCAACTGAGAAATAACTAAATAAACCTCATAGCTCGAAAATCAACAATGGATACTTTGGATTTTTTGAGTTCTCCTTTATATTTGTCATTTTCCACCCTGAAAAGTTTGATTTTGATTCAGTGAGAATTCTTCACACAGCTTTTCAGTTTAATGTAGAAGCCAAACAGTTCTACAAAGCAACCAGATTTCTCATTCTCTTGGCCCATGACATTTTTCAAACCTGACTGACAAGCATCGTTAATCTGCATGAAGATTGCCTAGTCTTTAACTATACAGTATTTGCACACTTTATTAAGACACAATGCACTGCGGTACCTTGACTGCAGTTGGAGCACTGGAAAGAGTGACTAATGTTCCAGCTGCTTCATATTTTACTGCAGGGCTTGATGATTGTAGTAGATTGTAGATACAACGAATAAATCGAGCTCTTTCTGATGGATTAGCATGACAAACCTAAATTTGGAAATGAGACAGAAAAATTATTTATGCAGAATATTATTTTTAAATCAATTCTTTAGTTACTTTATAACTACATTAGAATGAAAGGCCATCATCAGACTCTCTCAAAATACACTGTATTAAAAAAATACAATGACAAATGTAGTAAACTTTACTTTACTTCACAGCTTCCTATTCTTTTGACAACCCAACCCCCAAATGCGAATTGTAAGAATTGAAAAAATTTCAAGCACAATGTACAGACCCAAAAAAGATTAATGGAAGAGACAGCTATCCAGAGTCATAGATGGTAGAAGCAAGAATTGTCTTCTATTGCTTGGATCTAAAGGCCCGGTCCCACTGGCTGACGGACGCAATACGTATGCATAAAGGACACAGGGGATGAGCAAAATTTCGGGGGTGGCTCCATCCATTGTCATCCACTCCAAAAAGGGGTGAAAATTTGCATACAGAATGGAAAAGAATGGACGTGGGTAGTATTTAGCGGGGATGTTAAACGGATGTTCATAGGAAGCCTTGCGGATGGAAGCGGATGACACCTCCGAAGGGGTTCCGGGGGAGAATTTTGAAGCGGACGCATAGCGGATGAAGTGGATGCATCATGTACGCCTAAAGGAAAGGGGATGCCGTGCGGATGTATATCAGATGCAAACGTGTCCTTTCTATTTCCGTGCTACTAACAATGTATAGACGTTCCATGTAACCTTTCTTTCCTCTCTCTTTCCGTTTTCAGCTGCAGCGGATATGAGTTGCGAGGATGCCCAGAGGATGCAGAGAGGATACAGCGGACGTTTAACAGATGATAAATGGACATAGAACGTTTGTTGCTCGTATGTGGCGGATTTATATCGTACACAGCGGAAAGTTCATCCGTTCACAAAGTTTTGTGCAGCTCAAAACTTCTTGCGCAGATGAAATCGCAGTGGACGGATGCTCGACGGATAAAGCATATGAAACACGTATGCAATGAGTACACAATGGACGCATAGCATTTTCCAACAGATGGCAAGCTTTTTTTAACATTTTACATCCTCTTTGCATCTGTTAAGTGCAGTGGGACAGGGCCTTAACTCTCTTTCTATCTAACAGTATATACTCTGGCTTATAAAATTCCGTCACAATTTCTTCTCACTTTTCAAGCTTTTCAAATTACTAATTGAACTCATGACTGAATCTTATTTCAGTAGCTTGTTCAAAGATAATTGCTTTCATTGTTAAGGATTAATTTGTTTACTGCACCTTATAGATTAGTTCCACAATAACCAGCTGGAGAATATCACCAAATGTCTGGACTTGGTCAATGCAGGTACTCAAGTAATCTAAAGCTCGGTCCTTTAAAGAACAACAACAACCAAGTATGAATTTTGCTATACTGATTTGAAATTTAACTATATAATATTCCTTATACATAATTACATTTGATATCCCTTCAATGAAGGATCTCATAATCACTTTATCAGAATTAGCCAACATGCATCATAGAGCTAGAATTTCTTTTCAGTTTGTGGAAGGATTAGAGTTCAAAGATTCACATAGGTTTAGATGATGGATGTGCATAATGTAATTTAGGCAAGCATGGCTCAACATATATCTGTGAAGAAATAAAACTGAAATGCTAGTGCCAAGTTAACAATTATTAAATAAAAATCAGAATTAGATATGTTATATTTTTACCTGATCAGCATGAATTAGCATCATGAAGGCATTTCTTTTGCAACTTGCATCTTTCTCATTCACCAGAAAATCATGGATCAGCTCAGGGGCATCAGGTATAAGATGTTCAAAGTTTCTTTTGGGAAAGAAAGCACCAATAATACTTAGAAGGAAAGAAATTGGACAATACAACACATAGAAACTGCATCCAATTGGGTGGATGGAGGGAATTAAAGAACAATTCTACTTTCAAGGTATGTAATTTACATTTCAACAATATTTGCCAAGCTAGTATAGCTATATTTCCATAAAAGAAAAAAGTCATCAATAGTGTGAATTTGTAAAACTGAAATTATATCCATGTTACCAAACAACTAAAGATTAATAGGAGTTGAAAGTTTGATTGTCTGCCTTCTACATATTTTTAATGCACTGTTTTACAAGATACCAGCAAGCATATAAAAGTACTTTCTAACTATCAATCTGACTACCATCTGACTACCACCTTGAAAGGTTGGCATGCTAATACTTTCAATTTCATTCTTCCTAACTTTAAACTACTTCACTTACATAAAAAATAAAATCAACATTTTTCAAAATCATTTAATATTTCAAATCCAAGACAAAGGATTATATCAGCTTCCAGGCTGGTAGGCATGTACAATTTATTTGTTGTACATTATCACCTATAATGTACAATTTATCCAGTTTTGTAGAATACAATCATATATATAAAGAAACCACTCTAAATTTAAAAAAAAGATAACATCAGACTATTTAAAAGTATTACTATAAATCCTTAAATGTTAGTAAATTTTCATGCCTATGAATTTCAGCAGAGATGATATCCTTTTATTTTTATATCTACAATTTACAATATCTCAAATGTGTGCTAATGTTATAAACGTGTGTTTTTATACACACACACATATATATATGTAAACGTGTATGTATATATATATATATATATGTTTTCTTAGGCTTTCGCGGGTACTTACATGTGTGCTGTTTAGCTTCCTTCGGGTATTATCCCACGTCATTGTAGTTCTGTTAAAGTTGTAGCAACGTTTCAGCAGAATCTCATCTGCCATC
>BLBF01000054.1:621024-676114 GCA_015471245.1 Laticauda colubrina
GTGTTTATTGGACTTGGAGTTTGTTTGATTGGTGTTTCTGGTTTCTTCTGTCTGTTTTGTGGCTTTGATTGGCTGGCAACACTCTGTTCCTGTATTGGAGGCTTTCAGTGCAGCTTGGCTTCGTGTGAAAGGACGGCTATTATCTATGAGGAATCTAGGTTTCATCTGGGTGCCTGGTGGGGGGGTGTTTGAGCTGGAGGTATCAGGGGGAGTCTGTTTGTGCCCAGGTGTATGCAACCAAGGCATATATGAAGTTCTCTGTGCCCAGCCACATACATTGGCCAGACCAATAGAAGAATAAGTACCTGCCTGGATGAACACAAAAATGCAGTAAAAAAGCTGGAACACACCTCTTCACTAGTCCAACACATGAAAGCCACAGGTCACAGCATCAACTTCAATGGCACTAAAACCCTGGCCACTATAGAAAACCCCAGCCACAGAATCATCAGAGAAGCCATAGAGATTGAAAAAAAGACCTGACAGCATGAATAGAAGAGATGATTCCACCAGACTGTCAATCATTTGGAAGCCTGCACTCTCAAATAGAAAGATCTCCACACTACAAGCCAGGCAAACACCTGGGCACAAACAGACTCCCTCTGATACCTCCAGCTCAAACACACCCCCACCAGGCACCCAGATGAAACCTAGCTTCCTAATAGATAACAGCCGTCCTTTTACGTGAAGCCACTCCCCTCGCCGCGATACCGCTTCTACCGGCTGATCGAAGTGGCTCTTGACCACACCTGGGGAGCTCCAATCGCTGGAAAGAGACTGCCCTAAAAGCGAGGGGACTGAGGCAGCCACATATCGCCCTGAAGCAGCTAGGGACTGTGTCCTCAAGGGAGCTAGCTTTTGATCGGTAGATAGAAGCGGCCTCGCGGTGAGGGGAGTGTGTGTGTGCGCTCGCCCCAGGCCGCTTCTACTGGTCGATCGAAGTGGCTCTTGACCGCACTTGGGGAGCTTCCATCGCAGGAAAGAGACTGCCCTAAAGGTGAGGGGACAGGGGCAGCCACACATCGCCCCGAAGCAGCTGGGGACTGTGTCCTCAAGGGAGCTAGCTTTCGATCGGCAGATAGAAGCGGCCTCGTGGCGAGGGGTGTGTGCGCACTCGCTCCGAAGCCACTTCTACCGGCCGATCAAAGTGGCTGATGACTCTGCCTTCAAGAGAGCTTCTATCGGCGATCAGGGTGTTCTAGCCTCGGCTACCTGCAGGGCACTCCTAAAGGCAAGTTTTCTACCCCCCCGCCCTCCCCCCCCGCCCTTTCCCATTTCTCTTCACCTCATGTAGTTCTAATGAACAATGTGAGAAATGGCAGGGAAACGCATGCTTTTAATAGGCCTAAATTTAGGGGGCAGGGCTTAATTTCACCTCATGCCTAGAAATCATGCTGGGACTTCCTATTGGTGGAGGCCGTATTGTTGGAGAAACACAGTATCTAAAAATATCGACATAGGTAGAGGATTCCATAAGCATGGGATCCAATGATACTGTATACATTTTTTAATTTAAGGAGTACAAAAAAGTTACACAATTTTTCATAAAAGAAAAATTTATTTCAGAGATGTTTTTACAACATAAAAGCAACATGCTTTTTCATATAAAACAGTATTTCAGTCTTTTCTAGAAAATGACATCTTTTCTTAATAGAAGTGGTCAGTAATTTTTTCCACAACAAGAGGTTTTTTTTTGTTGGTAATTCATTTTAAACACTGGTGTTTTATCACTACATTATGCCTTGAATCTTAAAGTTACCACAATACAAATAATGCTCCTTGCACTATTCCCTCTGAAGTAATCCATGTTATGCAGTGCATTCAGTGCTCCATTGGTTCCTCAGGCTTTTCTGCTGTATCTTCAGCAGGCTGAGCAGGCTTAAAAGAGTAAAAGAAATAAAGATAATTGTCACTGTGAGGGGAAAATATGTCACAAAATATTCTACAAATACACAGTCCCTCAATATTCAGTGTAGTAATAAATAGCAGGGAGATTTTCAGTACTCCATTTTTCTGCTTTAAAAATCTAATAGATTAGTGGCAAAAATTGGTTTGATATACAGTATTTTAAAATGCTTTGTTCCTTTTGTATATTTAATAAGACAGCCCAATCCCTAGTAAAACCAAATATTCATGCTGTGTACACCACTGAATTGGCCTCATTTATCTATTATACCTTCAGAGTTATCATTTGTAAGACATACTGTATATACATTTGAAATGCTTTATGTGTAGGACATAAATATATAAAAATAATCATTTGATCTGTTAAACAAAAGGTCCAAATTTACTTAATGTGCCAATGGAATATATATATGGAAAGAAACCAATTCTCCGATTTTTTCTAAAAGTCTGCTTTGGGCATAGGAAAAGAAAAAATGGGAAAATGTGTTTGCATTACACTTGGAGGAATCATTGAAAGAGCAAGAGAAGAATACATTTTTTCCAGAAATTAAAATCCAAAGCTTACTGGTCAGGCTAAAAAGACTTAAATAAAAAGTTTTTTTAGTGTCGAATGAGTAAATTATCACGAGGAGAGCATTAAACAGACAGAATATCACACTCCAAAGGCATTCCTTAGATCACCTAATCTCAGAGGACAGGGAAATCTAGCAAAAGTCCTCAGAATGGAAAGTCTCATAATATGATCCAGCTACTGATTTACAAGATTGAAAAAAAAAATTACTGAGATAAGCAAATATAACAAAGAAAGAGAAAAGCCTAATGAAACATTTGCAAACTCTGATTTTTGGGGGTTAAGATTTGCCTACCTTTCTCTGTGGTCTTTCTTCCAGACCTTCCAGGAATGGTGCTACATCATCATCATCATAAATTGTAAATTCCATTTCTTTACCAACAATCCCAACAGAAACATTCTGTAAAATGACAATTGTATAAAAAAAAAAAAAAGGGGGGGGGGAGAAATTGTGGGAAATTAGGTGGAAAGGGCATTATTTATTATATAAAAGTAGAATAAATATCTAACAAAAAAATCTAATAAATAACAATTAGCTGGAGTTGCTGAGAGGCAATGTTCAGGAAACTCTGGAATGTAATATAATCTACCACTGATCTACAGTAAACAGTAATCTTCATGAACCATGGAACATTTTCTGTTAAAGCCACTCTTAGAATTGTTTTGACTATCATAATCTGTGTTATTTGTAACTAGAAAAACAGTTCCTGGTATGTCTTTATTGTATGGAACTAATGAACCTGAAGTCACATAAACCTCATTATATTTTGCAAAATACTAGAAGTGACAGCAGTAAAACTGTGGGCAGATTCTCTTAACTTCCATTTCATGAAATCCTGAATCAGAAGTAACTACGCTTAGAATCCTTTTCATATTTACATTTCCTTAATATTATATATTACATTGAATTGGTGACTCAGATTATTTTAATGTTCAAAGCACATCCCCCCATACTCTTATATGTGCATGTTTAATTTCAAATTTCGATTCTGCTTTATAAAAATACACGTGTCACTCTTCCCATAAAGTTTATAACTCCTATTAAACTGATTGAATTGCAAGAAAAAAAAATCTCAGCCTTGCCTTAATAGTTAGATCTTGTTCAGCAGGAAGTGTCTCTCTCAGAGCACGCAGTCCATGCTTCACTAATTCATTCAGGTTACCTGCAAAATAACTACAATTATGGCTAGTTCAGAAATGCTGTATTTTTTGGGCTGATTGGGATAAACACACTTTCAACTTCCTCATCACGTGTCTGATAGACAATAACTGCTTAGCAATCACACACACACACACACACCATGTATGTATGGAGAGAATGAGAGAACAGAAATCTGTAAAAAAATATAGTATACTTCAAAGACACTGCACTTACACTCAGCAAACTTGGTCATGTGTCGTTCCAAGTAAGTTCGAGCTGATTGAGATCTTGCACCAATGGACATTGCTTTGCAATCAAAATAATTTGCAGAAGGGCAAGTCTGGAAGATATGGGGGCCCATATCCTGGCAAATTAAAATGACATTATTTTTAAAAAAGGAGGAATCTATCATACAGTTTGTATAGTGTTTCATTTTCACCACCCAGATAAAAATATATGCTTTCCCATCTGTTTTACAGTGTAAACTCATACCCCCTGGCTATTGGGGGCATTCAACACATTTCATTCTGAACAGTTTCAAGTGCAATCTTTCTAAAAGTCTCCACTTCAAGTGCAAAATTAGTTCAAGCATTTTTAAAACAGCTCCTTTCATGTTTGAAACAGCAGTCTTATTGAAAAAAAAGTTCTAAAAAACTTGCTCAAAAACGGTTTGAAATATTACCTAATGTTAGGGATAACATTGTTTACCCTAACTGGTTTAGGTGAAATAATAACTATGAATCATAGTTATGTATGTTAAAGTGTCTGCAGCTTTAACTGTGAAATAGTAATTAAGGGAGTGGTTATGAAAAGCACTTAAAAGTAGCAAGACTACAGCTTGCTCACTCTGGCTTTGATGATCCCTGATTACTGCTTGGAATCAAGACTGCATTGCTCGAACGGGAGAGACAACAAAGGACTGATTTGTAAGTGAACTGACATAGGATATTCTACATGGACTTTGCTAACTGAACATCCCTGAATGGACTGACTACTTGATACATGACTATTGGACTGTTATTTGACTATGCCATAATCTTATACTGGAATAAACTATATTCTTGATAGCACAAGCGTATCTGTTATTTTTACTGTATGTTAATAAACATACAAGCTTAGTTCACTCATTTATCTGTGTGCCTATCTGACTAACGCTGCACATTCTGTTTAGCTTGTCTACCTAACCCTGGTCGGGGAACCCAGGCTTAACACTGGTTATGGGCCCAGAGGCTGCAAAGTCAGTTTAAATAGGATAAAACAGATTTATGTAAAAAGTGAGAGTTTGTGTTGTTATACATTACAGTAAACAGACAGCTGTGTTTTATTAATTATATTTTTATATCCATATAAGAAAACATGGCACAAGTCAATCTACAAAGTTTGTCCCTTATATCCAAGCTGGATGGAACAAACTATGTATCATGGTCTACAAAATGTAGTCTACTTCTACGAGGAGAAGGTCTGTGGAACATAATTGAAAATCCACCAAACGTAGAAGAATGGGATCCAGAGGATGAGGAAGACAGACTAAAGATAGAAGAATTTATGCATAAAAATCAACAAGCCATTTGCATAATTGGGTTAACCTTAACTGATCAACAGCTTGTTTATATCCACGGAGAGAAAACGGCTGTTGGGTGTTGGCAGAAGCTGAAGAGGATTTATGTTCGAGATAATATTGGTGCTCACATAAATCTAACACGGAAGCTTTTCAGGACGCATCTCCAAACAAATGGTGATATACTGAGTCATTTAAAAACTATGCAAAGCATTTTTAAAGAATTGCACGAGAAAGAGCTTATATTCTCCGAACTACACCAAGTTTACATAATTCTATCTTCCCTTGATGAAAGTTATGATAACTACGTAACTTCACTTGAAATTTTGCCAAAGGAAAATTTAACTTTAACTGATATAACTGGCAGATTGATCGAAGAGGCCAGAAGAAGGCATGAAAGAGATGAATTAAGGAGGGAGCAACCTCAAAAAGAAGATAATGAATCTCCTACTGCATACACAATTAAAAAGTGTTTTAATTGTGGAGGAAGAGGACATTTGGCAAGATTTTGTAAAAAGGCAAAGCGCCAGAACACTGGCCAGAATACTAAAAATCATCAAAAAATAAATAAAAATGTAGAGTTAGCCATGTATACTAACGGAGCTGTAAAAAATAATTTATGGGTGGTTGACAGTGGAGCATCCCATTGTATAACAAATGATAACAAAAATTTTATTAATATGTCCCAGAGTACACAGCAGATATCGTTAGCCAATGGCTGGAAACTGAAAGCTAAAGGTCAAGGTATAGCATATTGTTCTTTTATAAAAGAGAATGTAAAAATGTTATATGTACCACAACTTAAGTTTAATTTAATTTCAGTTAGAATTTTGGTTAAACTAGGATATGTAGTTACATTTAGGGGAGATAACTGCATAATTAAAAAAGAAGATAAGAGAATTACTGCATCTTTAAGAGGTGGATTATATGTGTTAAATGATGATGGTTTAAAGGTGGCTAACACAATTTATGAAAATAAGAAACCTCATGACGAATGTATTCACTTGTTACATCGAAGGCTAGGGCATTTAAATTTTAAAATGCTTAAGAAAACTGTTGAATTGTCTAAGGGAATAAGTTTGAAATCTTGTAATAAGTATTTGCAATGTAATGCCTGTAATCAAAATAAGAGCAGGGTTATACCGGCTAATAGAGTTGATGGATTTACTACTAAAGAGCCTTTAGAAGTAGTATTTGCTGATTTAATAGGTCCGAAAAAACCAAGTGTAGGAGGAGCTCGCTACATACTAAGTATAATGGACCACTATTCTAGATATGGGTTTTGCTATTTAATGAAGAGCAAAACTGAAACATATCAAAATCTATTTAATTGGTTAAAATTTGCGGAAAGAAAAACTAAAAAGAAATTAGTAACTCTCATCACAGATAATGGTACAGAATTTACAAATAATAAATTTCAGAACAGACTAAGAATGTTAGGTATTCAACATAAAATGTCTGCACCATATAGGCCACAACATAATGCCTTTATAGAGAGAAGAGGCCAAACATTACAATCAATGGCATGAACTATGATGTCTGATTCAGGATTACCTGACAATTTATGGGGAGAAGCAATAATGTGTGGTAATCATATATTAAATAATGTTGTTAATTCAACAACAGGTGAATTACCATTCACACTGTGGCATGGTACAAAACCTGATTTAAGTTACATGCACACATTTGGAGCACCAGCATGGGTGCATATTCCTACACAACTTAGACACAAAGGACAGCATAGAGCTAAAAGATTAATTTTTGTAGGATATACATCTAATCATAGATCTTATAGATTCTGGGAACCAGGTACATCTAGAGTTTACACCAGTGCTAGTGCAAAATTCTTAGAACATGTAGGATGGAATAGATTAGAACAAGATTTAAATAATGAAGTAATTATTGAACCCTACAAAAGGCAGAAAGATCAGATTAGCTATAAGAAGAGTCCAATTAAAGAAGAAGTCCACGAAGAGCAAATAGGACCAGAACAAGAGGAAATAGTTGATCAGGAAGAGTTACATAATCAAGAACAATTAATAAAGGAAAGTCCACCTGTAAGTCCTATAATACCTAGACGTACTACACGTGTAACTAGACCACCTGATAGGTATCAAGCAAGTATAGTTTGCCAAGTAACTAAAGTTCCAACTAGTGTAGATGAACTTAGCATGTATCCTGCTAAGGATCAGGAGAATTGGCAAAAGGCAATGGAAAAAGAACTAAATTCTTTAAAGGTAATGAAAGTGTATGAAGATGCCAAATTACCTCCAGGAGAAAAATCCATTGGGTGCAAATGGATATTTAAAGTAAAAACTGGAAATGATGGGACTGTTACCCATAAAGCTAGGTTAGTAGCTCAAGGATTTCATCAAACTGCATCTGATTATGATGAAGTCTTTGCACCAAGCCTTAAAGCTACATCTTTAAGAGCAGCATTAGTGTGGGCAGCTAAGAAAAACTATGTCATTAACCATTTAGATGTAGAAACTGCTTATCTACATGCACCATTGCAGCACACTATATATTTAAGAAAACCAATTGGTATAAAGGACAATAAAGTAAATAGTAATGATTGTTGGAAACTCAAAAAGAGTCTTTACGGGTTGAAACAATCTGGGTTTGAGTGGAACCAATATATTGTGAAAGAGTTAAACAATATATGTTTTTAATCTGGTTTAGCAGATCCGTGTGTGTTTAAAAGAGAAAATAATGGAACTGTGTCATTATTGTTATTATTTACAGATGATATTGCTTTAATAACTAAGACTAATAATGAAGCTAATGAGATTATATCATTATTAGCCAAAAAGATAAAAATAAAGCATTTAGGTGAAATTAAAAGGTATCTAGGATTGACAATTAATAAAACAAATAATGGTTTTAAGATATCTCAAGAAGATAAAATTTGCCAATTAATTAAAACGTATAAAATGGAACTTTGTAAACTGGCAAAGACTCCAATGAGTCAGGAAGTTTGCCAAACTAATGATCAAAGTCCCAAATTTGATAAGTCCATATATCAATCTTTGATTGGTAGCTTATCATATGTAAGCAATTGGTCAAGGCCAGATATAGCTTATAGTGTAAATCAGCTGGCACGTTTTAATTCAGATCCAAAACAATGTCATTGGCAATCCTTAAAAAGAATATTGAGATATCTTAAAGGAACAATGAACCATGCATTGTATATAGAACCAAAGAGTGATTTGAGTCTTAGTGCCTATGCAGATGCAAGTTTTGCAACTGATATAAACACTAGAAAATCAGCATCTGGGATGGCTATATTATTTGGTAAGACACTAATAGGATGGAGGTCAATCAGACAACAGCATATTAGCTTATCCACGATGGAAGCTGAATTTTCATGTCTGTCATTATTATGCACTGACTTGATTTTCTACAAACAGTTGTTGTTGGACATGGGTATAACTGTAAAAGATTCCATTATTGTGTACGAGGATAACCAATCAGCTATAAAGTTAGCTAGTAGTATTGCTGTAAAAACTAGATCAAAACATACTGACTTAAGATATTTAAATGTAAGAGAATCAGTGAAAAATGGACTAATAAAATTGATATACTGCATGTCAGAAGAAAACATTGCAGACCAATTTACAAAAGCTCAAGGAGCAATTAAGTTTAAAGAAAGTTGTGAAAAATATAATTTAAAGATGTAAATGATTCATAGTTATTATGTAACCTAAAAGGGGAGAATGTTAGGGATAACATTGTTTACCCTAACTGGTTTAGGTGAAATAATAACTATGAATCATAGTTATGTATGTTAAAGTGTCTGCAGCTTTAACTGTGAAATAGTAATTAAGGGAGTGGTTATGAAAAGCACTTAAAAGTAGCAAGACTACAGCTTGCTCACTCTGGCTTTGATGATCCCTGATTACTGCTTGGAATCAAGACTGCATTGCTTGAACGGGAGAGACAAAAAAGGACTGATTTGTAAGTGAACTGACATAGGATATTCTACATGGACTTTGCTAACTGAACATCCCTGAATGGACTGACTACTTGATACATGACTATTGGACTGTTATTTGATTATGCCATAATCTTATACTGGAATAAACTATATTCTTGATAGCACAAGCGTATCTGTTATTTTTACTGTATGTTAATAAACATACAAGCTTAGCTCACTCATTTATCTGTGTGCCTATCTGACTAACGCTGCACATTCTGTTTAGCTTGTCTACCTAACCCTGGTTGGGGAACCCAGGCTTAACACCTAGCATTGTCAATACTGGCTTGAGCTGATGAAAAACTACCTTATATACTCGCATATAAGCCGATCTCGCATATAAGCCAACCCTTTAAAAACTGCCCCAAAATGAGGATTTTTGAAAAAACTCGCATATAAGCCGACCCCCAAATACCATGGTGAATGCTTTTTTTTTCCCCCCAAATTTGGGGGTCGGCTTATACGCGAATACATCTGGCTGCCCGACTTCGCGCAATGAGAGCCAAGACTCTCATCACCTTCGCGGGCAGCGGCTTCGCGCAATGAGCCTTGGCTCTCATCGCGCGAAGCCACTGCCCGGCGAAGGCGATGAGAGCCAAGACTCTCATCGCGCGAAGCCGCTGCCCGCGAAGGCGATGAGAGTCTTGGCTCTCATTGCGAGAAGCTGCTGCCCGCGAAGGCGATGAGAGTCTTGGCTCATTGCGCGAAGCCGGGCAGCCAGATTTATTCGCGTATAAGCCGACCCCCAAATTTGGGGGAAAAAAAAGTGTTCTAAAGTCGGCTTATATGCGAGTATATACGGTAATTCTCAAATATCTGGACAATAATATACTAAAACTGAAATTTATCTTGAAAGAAGTTCAAAATCCAAGTTGCCTATTCAATGTTTACTTACCAATTGTTCTGTGACATATAATAAGACTAGGGACCCTCTGCTGCAATTCTACTAGATTTACTCTAGGAAGGGGAAATATCCAGAGAACATATTACATGTCTCCCACAGATGATGCACTTACATCATAGCCTGCAATAAGAAGCCCGACGCCATATGGTCTTCTGCCATAACGCTGTGTTGGTATCTGTGTTTCTTAAACAAGCTGAGGAATACGTCTCAAAAAGCTGATTTACACATTCATTCTTTGTTATGAAAACGTTCATGTACATTCTTCAAGATTTAAAAAAAACAACCCCTACCTCTGTCCCACGATCAGGTTATAAAGGTGTAAGACACAAATGGAAAATAGCAGTAACAGTCATCATTTAAAGTGTTCTCTTTTTGAGAAAGCTGAAGTTCCATCAGTGGAAGACTGGTGTTGGATTTTATTCATAGAATTTAATATAATCACAGTGTATGACAAAATAATCCTGCCCTCAGTCTCATCTCCAATAAGCATTTTTTTAAAAGCCCATAGGATTCTGGTTAATATCCAAATATCCAAAAGTGCTCCACTATGGAACAACATATGTCTAAGTGCTATTACTATTGCTATTATACAATATAACTCGCTGAGTGCTTTGCAGTAAGAGGATTATCCAACAGTTAAATATATTGGCAACTGTGAGAAACCCACAATGATTATCACATAGAAAAAAAGGATACTGCTTCCAATCAGTGACACTAATCGAGATACTGGAAGAGGCCTGTCAAATACAAATCTGGAATCCAAACACTCCTGACGCATGAAATTGCTGCAGGAGTAAAACAGAATTTATTCCATTTGTAACTTCAGCACTTCATAGATTTACTCAATAGAAACTTTACTTGTTTGGATGTTTTACTGCTATTTGATTGTAAGAGAGTTATGACAGGCAAGGGGGAATGAACTCATTTTGGCATGAAATTATTGGATGCTCTTTAGAAAGTATATTTCCTATTTCTGCAGCAGCAATTTCAATCAGACATACTCTCAGCCCCTCAGTGTTTTCAGTGACTTGTAGATGTAACAGTAGAAAATCAATCTCCCCCACTACTATTCTTATATAATGCTGTCATAATATTCACAAATGACAACAAATGTCATACTTAAATTCAGCAGAAGCTTATTGGGAGACCTGGTTATGTTGTGCAGCAACTGCACTAGACAAGGTTAAGAATGGAGAAACATGGATACTGTCTCAGGAACCAAAGGCTTGAATTAGGAATCAGATACAAACCCGCTTCAGGTATATTTATAAACAACAAGTCCATTCAATCAATCAAATAATCGAATTCCAAATTTACCATAAGAGTCTTGCATCAGCAGTAAGTCCAGCAATGGAAATACCAATATGGTTGTCAACATACAATATTTTTTTCTGATGAGCTGCCAGTTCAGATTGTGCCCTCTAAACAAAGACAGATATCCAAAGTAACAGTAATGAATCATACACTCATAATATGACAATTTGGAGAAGAGGGGAAATAAAAGATGCATTATTTCTGTCTGTTAAACCAGAGTATATCTGTAGTGACAATAGCAAATGACACCAATTATATAATTTGCAAATCATTGCAGAAATTGATAGTTTCTATATAATGCCATTTCAGAAAAACACATAAAATGACATTAATACAATGGAAATTTTATTTATTGCATCTAAAGCCCATTGGATTGAGGTTTCACTGTATTAATAATATTTTAAACATATTAAAGTTTGTTGAACTCTTGTTTCTGCTTATGTAAACATAAGGAGTTCCTTTATGCAATTACTTTATGATGACTTAAATGTCTTCTAATTCACAGGATTTACTTCAAAAACCATCTCTGTACAGTGTAATTTGGAAGGAAATTTGACACTGTGTAGAAGGCATTGGAACATTCTAGAAAAGTCTTAATTTCTGTTACCAAATTAATAAATGTAGTACATCCCTAACAGTGCAAGTGATAGAATTGAAAGTATTGTGCCTGTCTTCTCTCAGTAATTTGAAACTTGTAATTGCATCCCTAACCTCCTGTCCCTATATACCAGGCCTCGTAAGGATGCACCTATTGAGAACCCGAAAGCAGGCTGTGCAGTGATATCCCATCACAGTTTTCTCCAGGAAAAAACTACCATGTTTCTCACATAAGGCTGGGCCTTATTTTTTTTTTACCCCCGAAAAAACGGCTAGGCCGTCTTTTCGGGGGTGACTTAATTCCCCCCCCTTGCATCCTCGGGTGCGTGGGCAGCGACAGCTTGGATGTTCGGGAGACCTTCCGCCACTGTTGCTTTCCCTTCTCCCTTGCTGCCACGGCATTAGAGCAACGCCGTGGTGTTCGGTGCAGCCACGTGCGGCCAATCAGGGCTCCTCCCTGCAACCGGAGCCCTGAGGAGATAGTTGGCCTTCCAAGGGGCGCCCAGCGCTTAGCCTGGGGCACCCAGCACAGCTGACAGGCGGGTCCTCCTTCCTGGCGGCAGAGCTCTCACCAAGGCAGCGAGCGCCTCCCCGCCGGACCCTCTGCTCTTCCCGCCAGGGCCGCGCCAGAGCTGTGCGGGCTGGGCAGAGCCGGGAAAGCGAGCCACGGGTGCATGTGTGCCGCCTCCTGCCCCTCGTTCCCAAATCTCGCCCGGGCGAGCAGCGCTTCGCATGCTCTGCAAAGCCGCGGCTTCCTCACCTCTCAGCAAGCAGGAGGAACCGGCTGCAGCCTTCTCCTCCTCAGCTGCAGCGCAGACGTTGACCTTGCGGGGAGAGAGAGAGGGAGAGATCCTTTCAGGCGAGCGCCTTCCCTCAAAAGGCGGTGACAGGAGCGCCTGAAGCCAAGTGTCTCCTCAGGGCTCCGGTTGCAGGGAGGAGCCTTGACTGGCCACACATGGCTGCGCCAAACGCCGAGGCGTTGCTCTAACACCACAGCAGCAAGGGAGAAGGGAAAGCAACGGTGGCGGAAGGTCTCCCGATATGAAGTGCCCCACTAATGCAGGCAGCACCATATCTGGGCATGCAAGTACTTCATAAATGCAAGCCCCTGCTCGCCATTCCCCCCCTATTTCGCATGTTTAATATGGGCCTTAATTTGGGGGAGGGGCTTAATTTGATTTTATGCCAATAAAACATAGTGGGGCTTCCTATTGGTGGAGGCCGTATTGTTGGAGAAACACGGTATGTGGTCTTTACTGCTGGAAATAGAACCATTTGCTATTATTCATAGCACATATAGCCTTACTGTAACAAAATTTTGCAATGCTCTCTCCATTTACAATGAAATAATATACATGATGCTTTTGCCATAATGATTTCTCACTATGCCCACAAAATTGTTTGGCTCTTTCCTGTCATTTTATTAAAATATTGTTGTATCTAACATTTCATGCTTCCAAATTTTATAATTTATGTCCCTCTTATATCCCCCATCTGGTATTAGGCAAACAATGAGTACAGTAATTAAAATATTGTATTTTCAAGCTAAATACAGTACTTATTTAGAACAGACTTTCTCAGCTCTTGTCCCTACAAACCAAAAGGGATTATGACAATTTTTTTTCTTGGCCAACGGATATATTTTCTAGATTACAAAAAGCTATTTTAAGATTGCGAATATTATGCTTTTATTTATCACATATGCTTTAAAAAAACAAACTGGTTTTCTTTTGAGTTTACCTTTAAGGCAACTAAAACAGCATGGGTTTTTGACTTTAGCCCAACAGTTGCAGATCCTTGTTTGACAGCCTCCATTGCATATTCTATTTGATGAATTCGACCCTAAAAACACAAGATAGCCTTATAAACATGCTGATGGTGAAGGTAAGCTCAGCATACAGCAAAAATAACAAAGGGAACAATGAATGCTTTCCAATCAGGAATTCACAGCATATATGTATATATGTTTCTGTGTATGTGTGTGGCTTCATTGTCCTATTTACATCCACAATAATCACCTGAGGCAGGCTGGGTGGAGAGAGAGATATGCTGACTCCAAATTACCCAATGACTTACAACTAATAACACTTTGTTAGTCTTGCATCTTTCATTGCAATGGTTACTCTTTCAAAAGTTACTTAACGTTATCTTTAGCGAATAAAAATATTCCATTCCATGACATAAGACTTAACATTATCTTTATCATAACTGCAATAAATCGGGACATTTGAGCACAAATTAGTAACTATTTCTGATGACCTGTATACAGCACACATTAAATTCCACAGTATGACAAATAACTTTATCAGACCAATAACAACTAGATACAAGAACAGTTTTTCCCCAGACACCATCACTCAGCTAAACAAATAATTCCCTCAACATTGTCAAACTTTACTAAGTCTGCATTACTATTACTGTTAATCCTCTCATCCTTCCTTTCACCAATGTCCTCCCACTTATGACTGTATAACTGTGACTTTGTGGCTTGTATTCTAACAAAAATTATTGCCTGTTTCCTGGTATGATTTGATTGCTTATTTTACCCTATAACTATTATTAATTATTGTACCTTATGATTCTTGACAAATGTATCTTTCCTTTATGTACACTAAGAGCATATGCACCAAGATAAATTCCAAGATAAAGCCAATCACACTTGGCCAAAAGAATTCTACTTCTACATAAAAAATGACACAGTACTCGTAGAGTTTTCCAAAACTGTTCAATAGATGAAAGCAGGGAAAGGGGAATAGAGTTAAAGGTTTTCCTTTTTACATCACGCTTAGTCATAATGTGGTTTGTTTGGATTTGAATGTTATGTGCACCTTGCCGAGTATGGTTTAATCCAGGGGTCCCCAATCTCTGGTCCGTGGTCTGGAACCAGGCCACAACCTATTGGAACCAGGCCGCACAAACAAAGTATCATCTATGCATATGCAGGTAGTGAGTGAAACACCCCGCCACCAGTCTGTGGAAAAATTATTTCCCCCCAAATCGGTCTCTGCTATCAAAAAGGATTGGGGGCTGCTGGTTTAATTAAACTATGGTTTCTATAAACCTGGAACAGTCTGACATAATTTTAATCACAACTTTAAAGAGAATGTGAGTAGAGCATTCTTACACTTAAGATTTTCTATAAGGCCACAACTATTCCAGGTTGCCAAATTCTTAATCTATGCAGATATCCTTTACTGTCCCTGAAATTAGTAAACAGCCGACTATAATGATTACCTTATTATTCTCAGACTCAGTGGTCTCATACTCCTGGGCCTACCATCACACAAGCAAATATAAGTAGGCTAATAATGTAATAATAATAATGTAATCTTAGCTGCATTTCCCATAGCACAGAGCCCAATAAACTACTTTCCAGTTGAGAAAGTTATCTTATATATAAATGGCGCATGCAGGTTGTTACTAGAAGGAACACATTTCACATATATATGTATCTGCAAATCTCTTCTTACGTTTACTTTCAAAGTAAGATTTAAATTCTTTGATTATTCGCCTGATGAGAAAAGGAAACATATAAAGAAAAATAGAAAGACAAAAATAATACCTGGGGACTCCATACAGTGACATCGTTATCATATTGGTTGCGAAACTAAAGTGAACAAAAGGAATCAATTAATGACTGCTGTTAAACTATGAAAAATTAAACAAAATCTTCTATGTACTAGGGATTATCATTTCTGTAACAAAAAAAAAAATATGGAAATAGTGATTAAATTTCATACTAAAGTCCTATCTTTTTTCAAGATAGGAATGAACAAATGGATAGGTGTGTGTAGTATGCAGGTTCAAAGCAGTAAAGATTCTTCAGACTCAGTGTGAAAATTCTCATATCTATTGTCAGCACCTTGCAATACCACAAAAAGCATGGCTTCTTTTGAATATTACCAATTAGTATATCAAGTATGCTCCGATATACCCTGGTATGCTCAAGCAACCTTTCCAATTTGGGGATAGTGCACGATGTTACCAAACAGTATCTTTGGTTTGTTCAATACCAAAGTATACCACTCATAATTATTAAGCTTTATTAAGAAACGCAGGGAACAAAGCTTGATATGGGTAAAATATAAGATGGGTTGAAAGAAGCATCATGAAGGAAATAATAAATGAACACTGAAAGCGAAGAGATGTAACTCAAATCACAGTATCATGAATCAAGGCAAACATGAAAATGTTTGCTAAACTAATATCCAACAATTCATTTCAAAAATATAATTAGAAATAAGGCCACATTTCCAATGTGAAGGTCTATAAACTAAAACCGTCACTAGCCAAATAAAAGTTTTGCTTTCAATTTCAGTTCGAATAAAAGTATTGCACATCTAATGACTGATCAGAAAAAAAGAAAAAGAAAAAAGTGTAAACTACTTCCTATGGGCAAATGAAATTTACTTCTGATTATTTGTAGGACTGCAATGTAAGAATTTAAAATGTACCAAATAAAGAATTTTAAAATGCATCAAATTTAAATTTAAAAGTTATATCCCCTTTTGAAACTGAGAAAATTATATTCGACAATTGTTTTAATGCAAGACTTCATTAAGATGCATCTCTATAGCATTTTTAATATCTACTACAGCATGCAACTTTACTGTCCTTATATTCGTTGATATACGTTTGTCAGCTGTGCTAAATTGGCTTCCTCGATTTTTGTTGTCCGATATTATTTTGTGACACCCCAAGGGCTCTCGACATAACTAGGGAGACAGGATGAGATGCAGTATGTAAAACTCGGGATCTGCTCCTCTCCACAACCAAATCCAATAAAAGGCTGGAACCAGAATATGTCAAAACGCTGACTCATTGCATGTGTATTCGCATATACGAAGTAGGGGGGAACTGTGCTAGGAAATACAACGGCGGGGGCACGGCCAGGAAATTGGGGTGGGGAGCCGCTTCCTTTGAGTGGGGTTCTGAATTTAAAGAAATGTATATAAAAGAACAGCCTATTTTGTACTGGCTGGAAAGTCGGTGTGAAAGCACAGCTCAGAAAGTCTTTTCCGATGACTCAAGCGACTCAGTGCAATTCAAGATCCATCAACGGAACCAAAAGGAAACGAAATGCTTCTTTTCGTGAGAAAAGTCTGCCGGGCTGCCGATGGGAAAGGCCCGGTGAGAGGGCAAAAAAGTGGGAGGAGGGGGGCAAAAAGGACCGGGCCATAACGGAGCAACAACTCCAACACGGGAGACAGCGCGGATCACCCGTCATAGGATTTAAAGATTGCAAAATGGGAGGGGGTGGGGGTGGGGGGGGTTTGGCAATTGAAAAACAAGGCAGTTTGGGCCTTGCAATCTCAGCCGGCCGAATGCTGAGTCACACCTATGGCCCCGGGGGAACGAAAGCGTGCCCTCTCTCCCTCCCCGCTCGGCCCCAAGCTCTCCCTCCTTCCCCCGGCGCCAACCCCGGTGCTTCGCCTCTCACCATGGCGGGCAACGTTCGGACAGCAGCGCCGGCGCCTGAGCAGAAAAGACGCTGGAAAGCGACAGCGACCTCGGCAAGCGATAGGTTTGGACGCGCGGACGCTTCTTTCCTTTTCCGCCAAGGCGGAGCAAGCCGATTGCCGAGCTTCCGATCCCAACGCGCTTCAAAGCCTCCTCCCCTGTGAAAAAGAAACCGTGGTTGGGCGGGGCCGAATCTGGAACGCACATGCGCGTTGGGTCCTTGATGGAGCGGGGCTCTGCGGAAGAATGAAACGGGGGGGGGGGGGGGGGGGGGGGGGCGGAGGGGCGCGACGCGGGGAGTGGAGAGAGAAGAGCGCGTCTCTCTCATTCGGTTTCTCGTGCGGTGTATAGATTGTCGTATCTCCGAGGTAGTCGGTAACGGTAGTCGTTTCGCCCTATAGAGGAAGAAGGGAGAGGTAAAGACGGCTTCTCCGTCAGTAGGCAGTACTGAGAATGGATTTGCGCTTGACAAAGTGTAAGAAAACAGCAACACAAATTGTACGTAGCTCAAGTTACGAAAGAGAAAATTATTTCTCACACACGGGTTTCGAACACGATTGACAAACAGCCGCGCCTTTTGCCTTTATTGGCATCTGGTGAGATTTATCCCGTTTTTGTTTTGCGTTATCTTTTGGGCCAGTTCCCTCTCATGGGTTGTTGCGAACTGGTAGTGCAAGGTTATTGGCTTCTACCGGTAGTAGGTCCAACTTTTTTTCTCTTCCTCTCTCCCCGAGCCTATCTGTACTGAGCTCTTGAATTGTGTGTATTTCCCAACCTCTGCAATTTGAAGATGTGTCGACTTCCAACTCCCGGAATTCCCCAGCAATTCTGAAAGTTGAAGTCCACAGCACATCTTCAAATTGATAATTTGCTAGAAAAATTGCTAGAAAAAAAAAGAAGTAAAGTACTCAGTTTGACAGCAGGCTGACACATCCTCCCTTCCAAAAAGCTTCCTGCTGTTGCTCTCTGAGTGGGCATTACTGGACATGAATCCTTTTATTTTTGTCAGCATGTAATTTTTCTCTGCCTCTCCAAAGTTAAATTATTTTTATCCAAAATTGAAACATTGCAGGGCACATACCTGCAGACAGAGCAGCCAGTTGCAACATTTTAAAAAATATTTGAAGCAATCTTTACGATAGCATAACAATTGGACAGTGTTTTACTGGTGTATAGAATATTGCTGATTTGAAACCTTGAACTTTTTAAATTACTGCTTTCCTTTCTTTAGAAATTACCTTTCCCTCTCTTTAAAATACAAATGCAGCAATGGACTCTTTCATTACTTTTCCAGAGACATACACTGGTATATCTTGGTGATTTAAGTTAATAGTTATTTCCCTCTGGGAGCAGGAAAATCTTCACTTTGACACAGAAGCAGACTAGGTGATGTTGAGCCAGTCATTATCTCAAAGCCCTAGCCTGAGACATCAGAAAATGTTTATCAATTCCACTGGATCACATAGTAGTTTAGAGTTCATGGCCTTAATGGCCTTATTGTTGCAGTGAATTATTATCTCTCTTTTTTTTGCCTAGTTGGTACTGGCAACTATCCATTGACTCTGCTTGTTGGAATTTAGCTGTGAAGAGTGCAAATGGTGATTATGTGATCATAAGACACTCATGATTGTAAATGCCTGCAGCTGTAAAGATCTGAATATTGGTTGTGTAACTGCTGAGACACTGCAACTGTTAGTGGGAGAACCTGTCCTAAAGTTACTTTTTTCATTGAACTTCCAATAAGTTCAAATAGACAAGGCAATCGTCACATGAGAAATACCTGTATATACATGTGGTCCTCATTTAATGACTACTTGTTCAGCACTTGAACTTGCAGTGATGCTGATTAATGGTACTTTTGACTAATCCTTGAAGTTCTGGCTGTTGTAGCACCCTGTGGTCATGTGATTGCAATCTAGGGATTAGTGAACAGCCCAGATTTCTGACAGTTGCAGCATCCCTTGTTCACATAATCTTGATTTATGACTTTCATTGCTAGATTCCCAGGAACAAAGTTAATTAGGGATCGCTGCAAGTTTCAATCATGTGAAGTCCTCACTTAACAAATCCATCGTACTTTGATTAATGGTGGTAAATGCTAAAACGGCCATTGCCTTGTGGTGTGGTCATGTGATTTCACGCTTTATGCCAATATCATTTCATGATAGAATTTCTGATCCTCATTACCAAGTGAGAAATAGTTCTGTTTGTTTTATTAATTTCTGCTGGCTTTCAAAACAGCAATATAGTTATATTCCAAACAAGTATTGTATTCACCATGCTGTGGTAGAGCTTCTGGTAAAGATACCTCTATAAGATATTAGAGATTGTGTGAGTTTCATTTCTTTCTGGTTAAAAAAAAACCAATATGCCACCTGTCCTTTTTATATTGAATTGTGGAATGAGTTTTGTTTTTCTGCATCTCACTCTGGGTTCCAGACAAAGTAAGATTGTCTTATCTCCAAAGCACACTAGACCAGATTGGGTGGATTCTGCATATTCCTATTCCATATCAGCTTCTGGAATTCTCATATCTTTAACAATATTCTTCCTTATCTTTTCCCACAAACCATTTAACCTAATTGCTCAGAGCTATTTCCCGAAAGAGTGGAAAGAGGAATTCTTGTGAAGGAAATGATTTCGTTGCACTCTTTTTACTGCCAGCAAAAACAAGGGATTGAAACAGAGACTTGACTTTAATGAAAAGTAGCTTGGAATTATTTTGAAAAACTAGGATTGCTATTTTCTTTCTATATTTTCAACTACAAGGGATAACTACCTGTATTATTATTTAACCTACTATTTTCATGTTTAGACTATATGCTCTTTCAGTCTTGTTCAGCAAATATTTTTTCTTTTTTTTCTTGTTTGCAAGTCGTGTTCATCCGTCCATTTTCCTTTAGTTGTGAAGCAACAATCACTCAAGTTACGTTCTTTGAACCAATACCAGCCTAAGGAAGAACAACAGATGGCCTAGCTGCTAAAACAAAGAGTTGCTTTCATTTTTAATTTTGTTTCCTGTGCTCTTTTCATTAAGGAACTCTGTAATGGAATACCTGACCTTTATAAAGATCAAAATGTAAATATTGTTCTTTACATGTTGGTCTTGAATGTTTGACTTTTTAAATGGTTTCTAAAGTCCTGTTATGTTTAAAAACATATTCTTGTTACCAAGGTATAATTCTTTTCATCCTTTCCTTCTTCCAACCTTTAAATATTTTATTTATTTATAGCATAGAGAAAGGAAACCTGTATAAACTGGCTTTTTGGTGAACACATAATTGCATTCCTGGTTCAAACTAGGGGCGTTCATGTACCAAACAGTTTACACCATACTGTGCACAATATACCTGTTTCTGGTGTTTTCTTCTGGGCACGACATAAAACAGACCATTTGCTCTGGACAGAAATAGTTGAGGAGGACAGGGAAAATGCTGAAGAGAGGGGAAACACTGGAATATCACAGAGGCAGGTGGACCAATGGGATATGCCACCCCAGTATCTACAGAAGGTCAAGAAGGAGTACCATTTTTTTTTTTTTTTGGCTGTTTAACCCATCCAGAGCTGCTTTTGCACCACCCAAATCAACTAAGGTGTTCTGAGATTGCCTGAAAAGTTCAGCAGAATTGATGGAACCTTTTTAACTTTCCTGGATTCAAAAAATTCTCTCCTTTCATGCATATTTATGAATTTGAAGTGTAAACTGTAAGCAGAGTCATTTACTGAGAATGGGCGGTTATAAAAATCAATCAATCAATCAATCAAAGAAATGGCTAAATATATATGAGGAATATAAATTCATACAAAAAAGTCATACTATATCAGTCAGAGGGTTCGTTCTTAGTCAACCTTTAGTTCTCATAGTGAGAAACACTTCGTTAGAAGTATGCAAGCAAATACTAGTGCTACAGTGCCCCTCCCTAGGTATTCCCCAGTCTCATGTTCACCATGTGTTGTTCAAAATCCCAGATTCCTTCAGTTCTCATAATTCTTTGGCCAAGTAGGTTTGGAATTATGTGAGCTGAAATCTAATTCATCTGAGAAAAGGGCTGATTTAGGATTGTGGTTATTAAACACTAATGAGTTTATTTTTTTAAAAAAATGTATTTTTTCTTTTAAAGCAATCCAGGTTGGCAACCCTCTTTCAGAAAAAAAATATCTGATTTAATTTCTAGAGCATTCCAGCTTTAATTATGAACTCATAATGAACAAAAGTCATTCTCATCTACCTCATATCTATAACTTTACATAATTCTGTCATGTTCTGACTTCATGCTTTTTCCAAGTATTCTGATGCACTGATAGTTGTAGTAACTGGTAATCCTTGATTTTGAACTATTTGTTTAGTGACTGTTCAAAATTACAGCAGTGCTGAAAAAAGTTGACTTTTGGCCAGTCCTCACATATATGACAGTTGCAGCCTCCCTATGGGTCACACGGTCAGACTTCATGCACTTGGTAACTGGCCTGTATTTACAATGGTTGCACCGTCCTGGGTCACATGACCATCGTTTGTGACTTTTCCAGCTGGCCTCCAATAAGCTAAGTCAATGAGGGGAAGTTGCATTCTCTAAATCAGAGGTCTCCAAATTTGGCAGCTTTAAGATAGCTGGCTGGAGAATTCTGGGAGTTAAAGTCCACAAGTCTTAAAGTTGCCAAGTTTGAGGACCCCTGCTCTAAATCATTGTGTAATTCACTTAATGGCCATAGCAAGAAAGCTCTTAAAATCAAGTGTGCTCACTTGGCAAAGCTTCAGTCCCAGTTATGGTTCTATGTTGAGGGCTACCTGTATTCCAAATTGTCCTATCATAGAATTCTGGCAAAGAAGTGACATTATTCTGACGGAGAAAAGCACTTTAAAAATTGTTTCTAAATTATTGTCTGGTTTTATGAATTAAATTATTAAAATAGATTAAAAGTAGATTACAATAGCTTCTTCATCAGAAAAATAAATTTGTGCTCTGCACAATTTGTATTGTAGGGAATAAAAGTATGTGTAAGACAAATTCTGAAGAACTCATGGTACTTTTATTGGAATTTACTGATGATAAACTATCACGGAGCTACAAATCATAAAGAACTGAATCACCTTTTTATGACTAGAAAAGTACACAGTATATTTTTTAAAATTTGTCTTTCAACTATTATAGGAGACATGTTTATGAAGAATCAAAACTCCATAGAAGGAACTGTTTGCTCATTTTTTGTCATGGAAATGTATCTGGATTATAGACAGTCTACTTTCCTTCATAAAATAAATTTGAGGTCCAGTAATAGTTCAGTTTTCTTTCTGTACAGTGAACAGCGCATAGTTCCATTTTTAATAGAAATTTTGGAGACACATAAGTGCAGCTTAAATAAATACTATAAAAATAAACCAAAATGTTTGTAGACTCATAGTCATGTATATTGCAAATAGAAAAATAATTTGATTATGGAAAAAATAAGAACTTATGACCCATCACGACCAATGTAATCTATCTGTATTACTTTTAGCACTGTATTAAAATTTATTTGGGCTCCTATTTTGACTAACAATTTTACCTACGTTGTGTTTATGTGTACATTCTGAAAGCCACTTACAGTCCTCCCAGTTTTATGGGATAAGTTAATCCCATAATAATTCACAAATGTAATTACTGTAGTTTCATAATGTAACAAAGAATGAAATAAGTCTAAGATCTGGACAGCATGGTTTTCCTTGAATGTTCAGGAAGCTATAAAAATGAATAAATCTTCATTTCAGAATTAGAGAGTCTGTCTTGAGAAGAAAAAGAAGCATAAACTCTTGCAGAAAAAGGAAAAGGTGATAAGTGCAAACCCTGTCAAACATGAGGAATGTATCATACATATATACATACCATACATACATACATACCATGGAATGAGTTGGGTCATTAGATGACAAAGAGATGCTCAAATATTGTATTTAAGAGAGAAACTGCTTATTTTGTGTATATCACAAAAGATATAAGGCAATTATTTGATTTTCTCACATACTTTAGGTTAACTTTAAAATTCACACAGTAATCAATAACTTGATTCTGATCACTGTACTGCAGAATCCTTAAAGAACTCCGATGTGAAATTGTTGCCCTCTTTGCAAAAATGTGTAACTTTTTCCTCAAGTCAGGCTCAGTCAAAGTGTGATATCATGTTTGAAAGAGATCCAGGAAAGTGTACAGTAATCAAAAGTAATGTAAACACACAGAGGAATAAGATTTGCTGAAGGAAATCAGTAAGGATCCTGCAAAAATAAATCCTGCCTCATCAACACTTCATTTTGAAAAACGCTTTGGCAAAGCTTATTAAGTAAGAGCAAACATGGCAGTCACTGGATAAGAGAACTTGATTATTTAAGGATTGCTAACTGGTTAAAAACAAAGTCAATTTTCAGTTTAAAGTCTCCTTAAAATGGTCAGCTAAATGGCAAGTGTGCTTCAGTTTAAGATGCATACTGGAACACAAAATTCTAACTTCCTGCATGGCATGTAAATAAAGTTATTTTTGTTGTTTCAGTATCTGTGCAGCAGTGATCTTTGCTCTTTATTCTCACTACCCTGATTTTCAGAATCACTTTTAACCCCTTGGGAAGTTCCAAGAAATGTGTGACATGCGAGCACACCCTTCTTGTATCAGTTCTTGGTTGATAAGACTACCTGTCTTATTTGCTATGCCTTATAAGGAAGAAAAGAGGCCAAAGGGTGTACATCTAGCGTCATAACCATAAAAAAACTATACGTCAAGTCAGATAATAAATGGGGGGGGGGAATCAAACAGGTGCTCATGTTCAAAAATCTGGGAGTGGTCTTCCATTCTTAGGGAGTCTGGAAAGCCTATCAGAAATATATTATTCAAAGAACCTTAAAGTCCTCAACAAAAGATCATTTTACTCATCAAGAGATTCTTCTATTTCAAAGGAAATAAATTAATAGCAGCAGCTTTAAAATTATTTGAGGTCAAAATCCTCACTCAATCTTTATATAGAGCCCAGGTAGAACCTTATATTAAAAAAATGCAGTCAACTTTAAATGAACAAAAATTTTAAGGTCCATACTGCAGCCCCAAGGAACATCCCTAGGGAGCTCAAGCTTAAGATGGGATAGACCAAATTAATACCAAGAGCATGGCATTTAGTCTTGATATGTTGGCTTAAGATTAGTGTCTTTTCCAATGGCCTGATTATGCTAATATTTTTGAATAAGCTCCCACCACCATGATTATCACAGTGGACCAGAAACTGAGGGACGATAGGCTGGCCACAGATTCCCTCTTAGCTTCTGACCTTGACCAGGCAAGAGACAAAAGGCTAGGTGACATTGAGGATTGTACTCAAGCTGGCACCTTTTCCCAAAATACAAAAACCCTAATAGTGAAAGACTGCTGACAACCTGCAAGTTATCTATAGGCGCTGACCTTCCCCAAGTTGAGGAAGGATTTCTTCAGAACCAAACAATGATTACATCGCAACTATTACAAGGCTAATTTACCAAAATCTCATTAACAGAATGTACCTGTTCTGGTGATTCTGAAGACAAAAACTATCCAATATGTGCTGTTCTGCTGTAATTCTTATATCGCTCTGCATAGGGTTGTAATATGTTATCCCAGGAAGGACTGAAGAATGTGTCAATCTTAGATTTCTACTATGTCAATACCCACACAATAACCAAATTCTGTGTGACTGCAATGAAAATGTAGGGGACTCATAGCGCAAATGTGATAAAAGTTCCAGCCAGAACTACTTTATTAATTTTACAATTTTATTTATATATTGTCCATTCAGTTATCTCCAACTCTTGGCAATTCTGTGGGGCAGGTGTTCCGTTTTGCACTACTTGTTTGAGTTTTTCTATGCTCTGGCTGGCGTCAGCTGTGACTGTTTCTTAATATTAATATAACTAATTTTATCTCTGTTTTAATATACTGGTAAAACTGTTGTGTATATAACCTTTAACTGAATGAAACAGTGTACCATAGGGCAAAATTTTTTCAGTGAAAGTTTGAGTTAACTTGCAGAATGCATCCAAAATCCAAGGCTCGTGATCCCTGTGGAACTGGAATTTAGAAATCTTATTTAAAAAATGACATTAAAAAATAATGATTTTTGTGACATCACACAAAATGGCATAGAACGTTTCCTGTGATCGATTACCTCCTGAAGTTTGACTACTGGTTCAAGATAGGTTACTTTCAAGGCAGCTGTATTATATGTCTGTATTATTAAAATTCTGATTTCTGTATTTTTAACTGGGTGAACGCTGCATGAGAAGAACAACAATTTTTAAACCAAGGTTCCTAAAATGGGGTAACTTACAGAATGCATCCAAACTCTGAGACCTATGATTCTTGTAGAATTGAAATTTGGTTAAATTTTATAAAACATGACATTAAAATTATCATAAAACATTATTTGACATATCATTATATACACAATGTCATAAAACATTTCTCATCCTGCTGTTTGACTATTCTAGAGTTCAGCATGGATTGTTTTCAAGGAAAGATACAGAATATATATCTGAATTATTCCAACTATTCCAGTGAAGGCAATACATTAGAAGTTTTGTCATTGTTAAAGCTTTGAGGAATCTGGTGAGGAAATATCTCCAAAAGGAAGTCATAATTGGTCATAGGTTATCTTGTATACTATTAAAGTTGTTATATTTGTTACTTTAACTGGCCAAAACAGTGTATCATAGAGCAAAACAAAAATACTTCAAATGGGCTAATTTACAGAATCTCCAAAATCCAGAACCCTTGAGTCCCGTGGAATTGAAATTAGGCAAATTTTAGAGAACATGTTATGACATAATGCAAAATGTCATAAAATATGGCCTGTGGTGAACTACTGATGTTTGACTATATTGAACAGTTCAAAATGGGCTATTTTTAAGGCAGACCACACCTATGAATATGTCCCTGAATTTTTAAGAACCTTATCAGTCCATTTGAAGCTCTGCCACTGTTGAAAGCATCTAGGAATCTGGAAAGGAAGTCTGAAATAATGAGCCAAAGGGTCACTGATTTTCTAGTAATTTATTATATTTGTATCCTGACCAGTTCTCAATTTGTGGCTCACAACAATGAAATAAATTACAATAAATCAGCAAATAATACAGATTAAAAAATGGAAAGTAAAATGAAGTGAGGAATCTCATTTTCTCTTTGCTAAAAGCTTGGGTGAAAAGCCTTTCAAACAACAGCAGAATGAATATGAGTGGTGGACTTTATTACAAGAGGGCAGGCACTGCTACAGAGAAGGCACACTTCTAGCGTCCCAATAAATAAAAAGTTTAATCGGATAAATCCGGAGCATGCCAATCTTGCAGGATTGAAGTGACTAGGCAAATGCTGTAGTTTAATTCCATTTAGTACAGGTAGTCCTCGACTTACAACAGTTCACTTAGCGACCGTTCAAAATTACAATGGCCCTGTAACAAGTGACCTATGACCATTTTTCATACTTACGACTGTTGCAGCATCCCCATAGTCGCATGATTCACATTCAGATACTTGACAACTGATCCACGTTTCTGTCGGTTGCAGTGTCCCAGGGTCATGTGATTGCCTTCTGCGACCTTCTGACAACCAAAGTCAATGGGGGGGGCAGATTCGCTTAACAACCACGGTACCAGTTTAACAACGGCTTTGATTCACTGAAGCAAGAAAAGCCATACAAAGGGGGCAAAACTCACCTCACAAACTTCTCACTTGGCGACATAAACCTGGGGCTCAGCTGTGTTGAGGGCTACCTGTATTCCCGATCTTCGACCTGTCACACAGTTTGATTTGCCTTCAGCATGAAGATTAAAGAGAACCTGAGCGGGAGCGGGGAAGAGAGAATTCGTGCAAATCCTCAAGGGCGGGAATCGGAAGCGGGGAAGCCAGAGCGGATGGTTTGAAGCCAAGCTGACGCTTCGCGAGGCCGTGGGGGGGGGGGGGGGGGGGGGAGAAAGAAGGGACAACCCGCGCCTCAAGACTGCATTCCTGCCCTCACAAGGATGAAACTTCCGCAAAACTCGTTAGAATTTACAGTACCGTATTTCTCTTCAGCCCTACGGAGTCACTCCTCCCCTTTCTATTGGGGGGGAGGGGGCACACACACTACAAACACACAAAACCAAAGAGAGAGGGAGAGAGAGAGAGAGACTTTCTCCTCCTCCTCCTCCTCCTCCTCCTCCTCCTCCGATTGGCCGCCATTTCCTACTTTGTGACGTGCGCCCTTGCCTTGCCGTCGGCGGGCAGAGAGAGAGAGAGAGAGAGAGAGAGAGAGAAGCCAGCTCCTGGCATTTGTGCCGTTACAGGAGGGCGTGCCTGGGAAGAGCGCGTGCGGACCTTGCTGCCCTGGAACTCTGGGAGGCGGCAGCACGTTCTCTCCGAGAGCGGAGGAGAGGAGGAGGAGGAGGAAAGAAACGAGGGGAGAGGGGTCACTTTTTACCCCTTTCTCTCTCTGCCTTCGTTTTCCCTCCTCTCCTGTCTCTTCCGCACCATGCTCCGAGTTGGGACTCTGCGATCCCGCCGCCGTTTGCGCTTCAGGAGCGAAGCTCCTTATTGCTGGCTTTCCCCGAAAGATGAAGAAGGCAAGGTCGGGAGGTAGGAGAAAGTGACCGAGCCCGGCTTCTTCTTCTTCTTCTCCTCCTCCTTCTCCGTCTGCCCTCCTTCAGCCTTTCCCGCTCGACCACCATGAGGGACGAGAAAGAAGCCGCCGCCTCCGCTTCTTTGCAGCGCGGGCTCCACAAACTTCTAAGCCAGCAGCCTCCGGCTGGCGGTTCCGCAGAGCCCAGTCTGCGGAACGGCTACTACGCGAAGGGATGCGCGGCTCCTCTGGCCGGGAGCAGCCTCCTGCTGGACTTTCGGGCGCTCCTCCCAGCCGCTCCACGCCGGGCTCTGCTCTGGGGTCTGGGTGCCGCGGCGGCGGCGGCGGCTACCTTGGCGCTCCTGCCGTTCGCCTTGCCCTGGGCAGACCGGCAAAGGAAAACGGGCGCAGCTGCGAGCAGCCCCGAAGCAACCGGGCTGTTGGCGCCGCTCGGACTTTGCCGGTGCCTGAGCCCCCTCTTCAGCCTCGCCTGCGCCTTCTTTTTCCTCACCTGCCACCTGGGCCGGGATGAGCCCGGCGGCCCCCGGTGGCTTTTGGCGCTGCCGGTTTGTTGCTTCGCGGGGGATTTGGTGACGCTGCAGTGGCTCCTGCTGGCCCGCCAGGCCGAAGCCGAGGCGGGCGTCCCCCGCGCTCCGCCGGCCGAATTGCAGATGCTGGCGGGGCGGTTGTTGGCCGCGCTTAGCACGGTGGCCGGACTGACCCTTTTGCAGCGCGGCCTCAAACGCCGCAGCAGCCTGCTGGTGTTGGTTTTCTCGACCCTGGTGTGGCTGGTCTCGCTGAGCAGCCTGGGCTCCCTCCCGCCGCCCCTTAGGCCGCTGCTGTCCTGCTTCGCCGGGATGGCGGGATGCTTGTGGGCGTTGCTGGGAGGAGGAGAGCGCTGCCTTTTCTCTTCTTGCTCCCCTTCGGCTCGGGGTTTCAAGCAGCGCCTCCAGGGATCGCATCCCAAGTTGCCCGGCAGCGCCGAACACAAAGTTCCTGTCGTCCGACCCAAGAGGAGATCCAGTTGCGTGTCCTTGGGAGAGACTTCTGCCGCCTGCTATGCCGGCTGGAAAACGTCCAGGAGACCTTCGTTGCCTTGCATTTCCAAAGAACAGGTAAGCCTGACTCTGCCAAGAAAAGACCTTAGGACACAGGGCGGCGTCGGGGATGCTTTCTGCAGGAGCCTCCCCGCAACTCTAATGCAGAACTCTCTTTTCCTGTTAGGCGGTGTGGGGGTTCCTTTTCCAGCCCTCGCTTATGGAGATTGTACCCGGGTAATTCGGTCAAGACTAATGCAGTCTCTCAAGCTGAACCTAAACTCGCTTGACTCAAAACCTGTATCACCCAGGAACAGGCGCCTTAGCCTGATGCAAAAATGCACTGTGTGTACTGTACACTGATATTGTTAGGCTGCATACAGAATTACTTCATGCTATTTCACGTTCGGTTGCTTTAGTTGATCATTTGCAAAACAACTGCCTTCTCTAAGCCAAACTAAACTGTTAAAGGACTTTGTAACTGTGCACTATCTGATAGATAGCCTTTGTGGCTCAGGGACAACTTAGTATAAATTTTGAAAATGAGGGCTACAGATTCTTAACAACAATATAAACTAGGTTAACAATGAGCTGTTGAATGCGTTGAAACTAGTTCAGTATTACTTTTATAATCCCCAAATAGCCTGAGAAAAGGAAGAGAAACAGTAAAGTTTTTGTTCTGGAATGTTTTTGGAACTATTCAAAAGTACTCAGCAATGTGACAAAAACAATCAATTTTGTTTTGACAGACGGGAGACAGATAAAAGTTTCATATTATTGGAAATGGCAACAATATAAACAACAATATAAACTAGGTTAACATTGAGCTGTTGAATGCGTTGAAACTAGTTCAGTATTACTTTTATAATCCCCAAATAGCCTGAGAAAAGGAAGAGAAACAGTAAAGTTTTGTTCTGGAATGTTTTTGGAACTATTCAAAAGTACTCAGCAATGTGACAAAAACAATCAATTTTGTTTTGACAGACGGGAGACAGATAAAAGTTTCATATTATTGGAAATAGCAAGAAAGATAAAAGCCTAGGGAAAGAACAGTGAGAAGGGTGTATCAACTGTGGAAAAATTAGAAAACATTTCTTAAGAAAACTCATAAATAGTATTGCTTTCGAATAGATTTAATTGTACGCAGCCTATTTTGTTTGCAGTAATTGTATTTAAAAGAGATAAGTGAGCAAAAATTTCTCTTGATTCACAATTTACATGACTCATTGTTAGGTAGGTATATTAACTTACACTAAAAAGATTAAAATTATCATACTACATTACAACCATCTGAAGAGATTGTTGTCTGTTGTTAGAAAAGCCTCATAGCTAATACACCTGATCATGAAAAATCCCACAATTTGAAAAGCTCACGGTATAAAATCTATTAGCAAATAAAGCAAGCTTGTCTGCAGTTTTGGATGATTTGGGTTTATTTTATGTATCATGTTTTTTTAAATTAATTTGCACAATAAGATTGCAATTCTGTGCATATCTACATATGAGTAAGTTCTAAGGAATGTTGAGTTTATTCTGTACAGATGATTGGGCTATTCATTCTCAAGTATCTTCTCTGAACTTTTAAATATGAAGTTGTATATGACATAGTGGATTCTTGGTTAAATGTATTACAACTGAAAGAATTAGCTTTTTACTTTTATAAGATGGAAGGAAAATACTTACAAGGTACAAAATACTGTTGCAATTATTCCTTCTAAGGAACAATATATTTCCTAGTAGCCATTTATAAAGTAGTTTACTGCTAATTATCTTAAATACATAAGTTTATAAATATAAAATGCATTAAAAAAAGATACCTTTGAATGAAATCACTTATGATTAGATCATTGCCCTCAGTGAATTTTAATTAATATTAATTTTTTATTATTTTGTTTTAAAATATAAACATAAATATTGGCAAAAAAATCCATAACTGGTAATTATCAATTGTCAATTTTTTTAAAAAAAGTAATCCTTTCCTGATATACTGTAAAAACCTCCATTACAGATTAGTATTAATTTAGATTAATTTCCCATTTAAAGTTAAAATTAATTTTTCTATTTAATGTTATAAATACTAAAATTAATATTTAATGTGGCAGTAACATTTCCAAACATTTTATTTCTTAAAACATTGGTTTTTTTATTAATATAGTATAACAGTGTATATTCTTAAAACAATTTTGATTTTATATGAAAATTTCTAAATTATATTTTAGAAAAATATAAAACAATAGATATTCTTTAATTCAGGAAAGTTCTGAGGAAATACAGAAAAAGTAAATTAGATTATTATTTAGCACATCTTTGTAAGTTGAGACTTATTTTTTGAAAATTAGACAGTTATACATCATTAAAACACAGCTCAAATAATCCAAGCTGGAAAAAGATTGCTATACACAACCATAAGCGAAACAAATTTGTGTGCTCTAATAAAAACTGTTCTCAGTGAATTTTTTTGTCATTTGCATGAGACAACATATATGAGGCAGTATATTAAGAATAGTTTTGGGTATACTCGTGGTGAAAAATGAAATAGTGCACTTGTTATTTTTTGGAACTGGTGTAAGCTTTGAAAAAAACAAGTATGGGAAAGGATACACAAGTTTCTCCAGTACAAGTTCATTTTCTAACGTCACACCTGCCATAGTAAAACAGGAAGTACATCTCATTTGTGAATTATACTTCTACTGTTCTATTGCAATTGTATAGTATATGAAGCTTGTCCTGAGATTGAACAGTCCTTTTTATGCTTTGTATAATACAAATAGAAATGAGCTGTAGAAACAAGAATTTTGTTCGTTAATGTTTCATTAACTAACTTTAAAAGAATAATCAATTCCAAGCATGATCTGCATTATAGCTTTTCTAACCACATCATAGTCTGAAAAAGTCAAGAATCTTATAATAAGCTTATCATGGGTAGCATATCTCATTTCAAATGATTCAACAAAATATGGCAGTGAAATTTTGGTTCAAACCTTGAGTAATTATTGATTATTCTTTAATTCAAATTTCTTTTAAATTAAAATTTCAAGGAAAAGAAAATTCAAAATTTGCACCAAAAAAGGTTATTTCTTTCAAGCCATATATTTTAGAGTATAAGGTTTCTGTTTAGATTTTTGAAGTCGTTTCAGTGGGTATAATATGGTGAGAAATACAGATTTCCTAAGTTGAATCTCCTAGGCATAACTTTAAAAATACTGTTCAAGTAAGAATGATACAACTGGGGTTTTATTAAACATATGGTTCATTCATCTGAACTTGGTAACATCTTCTTTGGGGCAGACTAACATTCCATGTAAACATTCCAGGAAGATAATTACTACCACACTGTCAGGAGTAAGTAGCCAAGACACAATGAATTGCTCACAGTAGTTTTCTTGTTGCTCTTTGCCCATAGGCAGGAATTTTGTCAGACTAAAGTACATCTGTATAACTATCTGATTTATTGTTTGAAGGTTTAGGGAGGATTCCCTCCTGGGCCTTTTTCTGCACACCAAAGACTCAAAGCTGGTTTGCCTTTTAGCTCTTTGGGAAAGATTACCTCCCACCCACTCAGTGCCAGATTCCACCACAAAAACACATATCTTAGGATCGGGTTTTTTTCCTTCACTAATTATCCAGAAAGTAGGGAATATAGGCATGAATCTCAGGTTAGTTTTTCTATTTTATAGGATATGGACATTTTAAAAAGTAGAAACTATTATGACATACTTTATTCCAAAGATTGAGTTGTTGGACAATATGATTGCATTATTTTTTTACAACTTAGGGAAAAACTGTCAATGTGCGAGCTGTAAAAATTGATATTTTTAATGTGATTAATAATATCAATTTTTAAAACTCGCACATTTACACAAACTTTTTGTGTAAATAATACTATTTTATACAATAGTATTCTTTACAAAAGAAAGAAAATACATTGCAATATTGTAGAAATGAACTGGCATATCATTTAAATCAGTGCTTCCCAAACCTGGTTAAATTCCTCAAAATTAGGTAAAGCTATTTTTTCCTTTAGTAATGACAACATGCCCATTATTCAATTGTAGTGGGGACATTTAAAATGATTTTAAAGCGTTTTACCTACATTTTACCTACTTTCTGATAAGCAGTTTTGGGTATAGAAGGAAAATGTTTGGGAAGCACTGATTTCACCAATTGAAACCTTCCGGAGCAGGAAGGGGGGGGAGGAATCACAAATATAATTTAACATGCTACATTACTTTTTAAAAATGGCTATTATGTTGAATATTTTGTATAACTTCACATGTGCTGTTGTATTACAATACTTATTTCATATTTAATTCCATATTATTTCAGGAAGCAAATATGTTTAGCCTGATTCCATGAACTTTGAACTGTGATTTATTTGCTCTTTCTCCCTGTTACAACAAATTAAATAAAATGCATTGTAACAAAGTTTGCATTAATTTATGTGTCTTTTACAGACAACAAAATGACAACACAATGTCATTATGATATATCATTACAACAGTTGTTTCATCCAGTAAACAAGAAATGCACAGGTAGTCCCGAAAGTGCTTTTTTTCAAGAGGCAATTGGACTTGCCTGGGTTTTTTAAGATCTTTCGCTTCTCATCCAAGAAGCTTCTTCAGCTCTGACCAGAAGATGGGGAAATGGAAGGATTTATATTCCTTACAGATAGCTGGTCATTTTCATTCTTTTAGAGAGTCATTGAGGCCATTTGGAGGTTTATCTATGTCCTCAGGCTACCTGAGTAGTGCAAATGACTCCAAATCATTAAAAAAAAAAAAAAAGGACCTTTGGGCAGGGGTGGGATTCAAAATTTTTAACAACTGGTTCTGTGGGTGTGGCTTAGGTTGTGGGCTTGGCTTGATGGTCATGTGACTGGGTGGACATGGCTTGGTGGTCATGTTATTGGCTGGGTATGGCCAACTCAATATCACTCACATTGAGGCACGCATCTCCTCGCCTGGCCCCTCGTGACTTTGGGGATGCTGCAACAGTCATAAGTGTGAAAAATGGTCATAAGTCCCTTTTTTCAGTGCCATTGTAACTTTGAATGGTCACTCCACACAAGCAAAGTACCAGCAAAAGAGAGGAAAAAAACTCCAGAGACGTTCCTGAGACAGGAAGTCAGTCCTGCCAAGAATGTAATAAGGGTTAACAGGGAGGCAGTTTCTGTAAGCAACACCAGAATGTTTCCTTCCTGCCTTCCTTACAGGATTAGGCCAGTAATTTCTTCTAACAACTGGTTCTCAGAACTGCTTAGAATGTTAACTGTTTCTAGCGAATAGGTGCGAACTGGTGGAATCCCACCCCTGCCTTTGGGACAACCATGACCTGAATGACTGAGAATCTCCATAGATCACTTGAGACTTTCAAGAAGAGATTGGACAGCCATTTGTCAGAAATGGTGCAGGTTCTCCCGCTTGGGTGGGGGGTTGGACGAGATGACCTACAAGGTCCCTTCCAACTCTGATTATCTGTTATCTGTTAGATAGGAATGCACATGTAGTTTTAAGCAGCACTGGCTGAATAGCTTCAACAGTGCAAAATAAATTCTGACAACAAAATATAGTGCATTAATATATTCAATGATTATAGTTATTCCAATCTGCTATGCCATGTTTTCTGCAGTTGTTTTTAACCTCCTTTGCAACGTACTTTCCCCTCATAAGTTTCTGCTGCTTTTTGCTGTTTAAGCAATCATTTAAATAAATAAGGATCAAGAAGAAACTTCTATCCTTATTTGGAGGGGAAAATTGGGGATTTCTGGCCACACAGCTGCTGTTTTTTGCACATAGAATGCAAAGGTTTGCAAGAGAGTGATAAGTATATTCAATAAGCATGCATAGAAGCCTTCCCATAAATGGAAGCATATGCTTCTCATTTACTGCAATGCTCAATTACGAGAAAGCTTCTTTGTTTATAATATAATATCCAAAAGGCTTTATAGCCATGGATGCCTCAGGAGTTTTACCAAAACAGAAAATTAAATGGTCTTGCCCTTATCATATATTAACTCTTACAAAGATAACAAATGGATGTTAGCTAAGTAATTGGCATGTCAAGTAATTTAAACCCATGCTTTGGTTCCATGGAGTGCTTTTACTTAAGATTGAAGGTGCCCTGAAGAAGACTTAGAAGGACATGAATTGGGGTTGATAGTTTTGGATTGGATGGTATGATTACCATGAGGAGATTGCTACTGTCCCATTGAGTTTTGTGGGACCATGTTCCAAACTGAAGCTGAGCACTGCCCCACTGTCTGTTTCCCTTGGACTTCGGATCAACCTCCCTGACTTTCTAGCTGGTTACATCTGGTTTCACCTATCAAGAAGTGGTGGGGAAGGGATCATAGGGTAGGTTAAAGATGTAATGGTCTGATTTTCCTTTTATCAAGTGCCTAAGGCAGGTGCAGTCTGAGGGAGGGCTGTTGGGCAACTGTAGGGACCTGGCATGAATGTGAGTGCAGATTTGAGGTAAATGGGTAGGACAAATGGAAGTCTTGGACTGGGAAAGGAGAAAGAGAGACTTGGGGAGATGATATATGAGGGCAGGGTGGAACTTCTAGTCCTGCCTTAGTCATGAAAGCCGGTTGGATGGCTTTGGGGCAGTCACTGTCAGCCCAAACCACCTCACAGATCGTTGCTGTGGGGAAAATAGTAGGAGGAAGGTATGTTGGATGTGTTTGTGGCCTTGAGTTATTTGTAAAAATAATAAAGGTATGACATAAAAATACTTTTTAGAAGATAAATACCATAAAATTGTTCGTCCCTGCGATTTTTTTGACAATTTTTTTTCAAAATCATTTGGCTTTGTCTACTTCCTAAAAGTGAGAGAGAAAGTGACTGACCCAATGTCACCCAGCTGATTGTGTACCTTAAGGCAGGACTAGAACTCCCAATCTTCTGGTTTTTAACATAGTGCCTGAAAATCTTTCACTAAACTGACTTCCTAAAGTAGTAGTAGTAGTAGCAGCAGCAGCAGCAGCAGCAGCAGCAGCAGCAGCAGCAGCAGCAGCAACAACAACAACAACAACAACAACAACAACAATAATAATAATAATAATAATAATAATAATAATGGAGCCCTTTTGAAGACAACCAAGTCAAAAGCTGAATACAGAAAAGAAGTAAATGAGAAGTGAACTGAAAATTGGATGCATCGCCAATACTTGAAAGGTATTGAAGGCAAAGCTGACCAAAAGCTTACTTGGAACTGGCTAAAATCAGGAAAACTGAAAAAACCTGAAGGCTTTATTTTGGCTGCTCAAGAAAAGCCTTAGCTACAAATTGCATGAAGGCAAAGATTCAGCGTGTGACCATCAATAGCAAATGCCGCCTCTGTCATCATAAAGATGAAACAGTTGACCATTTAATCAGTAGGTGCAGCAAAATTGCACAAACTGACTACTTAGAACACCATAACTAAGTTGCTAAAATCATTCACTGGAAACTGCCAAAAGTTTGGATTTGAGTATAGTAACAATTACTGGGAACATTAGATTGAGAAGGTTCTGGAGAATGAAAAAGTCAAGATCATGTGGGACTTCAGAATTCAGACTGACAGGCACTTGGCCCACAACTCATCTGACATAACAATAGTTGAAAAGAAAAAGGTTTGGTTCATTGACATTTCAATACCTGGTGATGCACAAATTGAAGACAAGCAACAACAAAAAAATCACAAAGTACGGGGACTTACAAATTGAAGTTGAACAATTTTGGAAAAAGAAATCGTGTGTTATCCCAACTGTAATTGGAGTCCTTGGAGCAATACCTAAAAGGGCTACCTCGCTATTTGGAAATTCTGAACTTATCAGACTTGAATACCCTAATTCTACAAAAAAAAAAACCCACACTACTTGGAACAGCTTATGTCCTTCGACGCTACCTTAACAGTTCCTAGGTCCTTGGTTAGGACTCGAGCTGTTGCGCTATCAACCAGCCCCAAAGGCTGTGAATCTCACCAAAGATTAACAACAACAATAATAATATATGTGTGCATATATTTTAAAGATATAGCATAGGAGCTAGATGGAGAACAATTGTCAACAGTTTTTAAAGTATAAGGCTCCAGGTCCTCTCTTTCTCTCCTTTATCTTTTTAGAGAGAGATCAGCTTTGAGTGATTTTTAATATCATTGGCAAGAAAAGAGCTTTTTTGTTTTTGTTTTGGGAGACAGATTCAGCCTTTTGCAACTCACTAGTGTTTATGCTATTTTGATGGCTATCACTGGGTAGCAGAACAAAGTTAAATACAGGTGTTTCTCCTTTCCCAGTGATCCTTATTAAAAGTAGTTTTTTTCCTGTGTGTCTGTTAATTGCTGGAATACTCATTGATGGATGCTAACGGCTGGCAGTGAAAAGTCTGAGCTAAGAGAAAGATTTGGAGTCATGGGTTGCCTGTATGAGCTATTAAATATAATGCAGTGGGTTTTTTCTAAGTGGGAGAAAACTGCCCGCAAATCATGGGTACTGTATTTTAGAAAATCTGCTACTGTTCATAAAGGCAATTCCAAAAGATAGGGTGCGGTATGGTGTGGTTTGGCCTCTTAGGGTTCATGCTCTGGGATATAAAAAAGTTACATGTGCTTTCTAAGCTTCTACATGGCTCAATAAATCCAGCAGAAATATACTGTAAAAGGCTATCAGTTTTATACTGATTTTTTAAAATTGATATTGGGAGAGACATGGGAGCTGCTAAATAGGTCTGTGTGAAAATTTGGATGTAACTTTGAGTAAAGGATGACATGAATGTTCTTTCAAGTTTACTCTGGTACCTTTCTCAACTGGAGAATTTGAGGGGAACCTTAGTTATTTTTAGCTAAAGCATTCATAGTGCTTTATGATTCCTGGCTTCATGATCACGCTTTAAACCAAGGGTCTTCAAACTTGACAGCTTTAAGACTTGTGGACTTCAACTCCCAGAATTCTTCATATTAGCTCAGGAATTCTGGCAGTTGAAGTCCTCCAGTCTTAAAGTTGCCAAGGTTGGAGACCTCTGCTTTAAGCCATCAGTCACTGTTTTGAAAGTCACTAATTTAAACATTATTTTTTCTATAAAACTGGTTGTGATACTGTAATTGTAATATTACAATAATTATTGATTTGTAGTAATTTTGAGAGAAAACAAACCATTTCTTTTTCATATTCTCTTCATTAAGATACATTTTTCCAAATACATGTTCAAATGGGTTTAAATATACTTCTTGAAATATATGCATGTGCATATTTTTAATATTTAATAGTCAAGTTAATGAAATATAGATATCAAAATATTGGTATTAAGGATGGTTTTAAAACTATGCAAAGGTTAGTTAAGGGTTAAATGTTGCAGCTTCTATATTTCTGTATCTTTTAAGAGAAACAGGATGTAGTGACTGCACTGTCAGGCTCCTGGTCTGAGAGCAAACAGATGAGGAAGTACAAGGCAGCCACTCCAGTTCTTGTTGTCCTGGAAACTTTTTGCGTCATTCTACCCAGAAATTACCTTATAACGTCTTTATTTTTGATAGTGGAATCAGTTGAACTTGACTATAATGAAGGTCGGATTTCAGATGTCATTATTACAATCTCATTTTGAAGACATGGCTTCATTGGAACTGCTTAGAAAATAAATATTTCAGAACATATTGCAATTTGAACAGCATCTGTAGTGAAAATCATTTTGATTTTGAATGTTAACTACATAATACAGTTAACTACAAATTGTTAACTACATAGCCATTTTAGGGACTAGTAACAAAGTTAATTAGGGGACTGGAGGCCAAAATATATGAAGAACGGTTGCAGGCATTGGACATGTCTAGTTTAATGAAGAGATGACTAGGGGTGTCATGATAGTAGTGTTCTAATATCTAAAGAGCTGCCACAAAGAAGGGATTAACCTATTCGCCAAAGCACCTGAAGCCAGGACAAGAAGCAATGGATGGAAACTAATAATGCAGAGAACCAACCTAGATCTAAGGAGAAATTTTCTGACAGTACAATTAATCAGTGCAATAACTTGCTTCAAGAATTCTTGCTTCAAGAATTTCATTTGTCTGAAATGGTATAGGGTTTCCTGCTTGAGCAGAGAGTTGAACTAGAAGACCTCTAAAGTCCTTTTTAAGTCAGTTGTTCTGTTCTGTTCTGTTCTGTTCTGTTCTGTTCTGTTCTGTTCTGTTCTGTTCTACTACTTCAAACAGCTACCAAAAGTAATTTTGCCACGAAAGACCAATCCTCACATTTACAATCTTCACTGGTCTGAAGTAAGATTATAAGTGCAGTCACAGTTTTACTTTACGACCCCTTCATTTAACAATTGAGTTGCCTCTCCCAATTGTGGTTGCTAAACGAGAATACCAGTAAAAGCAAACTGAGTCAGATCTGTTAATTTTGTTCACTTTACAATGAATTGGAAGGAAATAGTATATATTAACTTTGCTGCAACCCAAATAGTCTATGTTGATTTGTGATTATTTTGAATATGAATTATATACTTCTCTTTCTCTTTGCTGTTTATTTTATGCTTGTCATTCCACATATTCTTTGTTCTTTCTCCAGTCCTCCCTATTATTTACTATTAACTGTTCCTCGTTATTTCTTTTTGCTACTCTTGTATTCTTTTAAATTCCTTCACATAATTAGATTTTATTGGAATTTGTAGAAAGTTTGGTCAAAATTAAACCTCTTTCCTCCCACAGAAATGTGAAAGAGTGTTTTTGACATTGCTGAAGTAGTTTTTAGATATAGCTGGGAAAGCATTCTGTATTGCCATAAAATGTGTGAAGGATTCTCTAAGGGATTTTTCTGTGTGGACATAACATATTGCATGTGACTATTTTAATGCTATTATTTAAATCTCAGTTTTCAGGATAACAGTTATTTCAAAATGGCTTATAATCAGTGGAAACAATTGTTTAAATAATGCAATAAGTATTCTTTAAAAATAAACTTCAAGCATCTTTCCTACAAGGCAGTGCGTTCCTTTGGCCTAAGGAAAAATGTCTGCTACTGAGAGGCTCTTCCACTCACCCCATGACTTTAAGAACTTCCAGCAGATTAATTGGTGGCACATAGCAGCCTAGCACTTTTATTTTACTTTAAGTTAAGGCTAGGTCACACTGGCCGACGGATGCAAAACGTATATAAAAAGGACACAGCGGACGAGCAAAATTTCCATCCGTTGTTATCCACTCTCAAAAGTGCCCCAAATTTGCATAAACAGAGCGGACAACAAAGGAAAGGAACGGACGGGGGGAAGATGTAGTGGGGATGTAAAGCGGATGTTCGTAGGAAGCCTAGTAGATGGAAGCGGATGGAAGCAGATGGAAGCGGATGACACATCCGCAGGGCTTCCGGGGGGAGAACAGCGAAGCGGACGCGTAGTGCAAGGAACGGATGCGTTGCAGATGCGTAGTGGATGACACAGATGCTCACGGACGCCTATAGGATGCATAGCGGATGCGTAGCAGATGACAGGGATGCATCACGGATGCCTATAGGATGCATAGCAGATGCGTAGTGGATGCAAAGCATTCACTGCGAATGCGGGGAGGATGAATTGCGTCAGCTCTGCGGATATAAAAGGATGCAGCTCGCAAGCAGGTCACCATTCAGAGGAAAGACCTGCTGCCAGAGACATCTTGAAAGAACACCATGGGGAAGAAGAGGAAGCCTGTGCCTACTCCTGCCAGCCCTGGCAAGAAAGACAGAACCACCATCCCACCCCCTGGCGCTGACTCTGAAGCTGCTGGTGCTGCTGCTGCTGCTGCTGGTGTTGCTGCTGCTGGTGCTTCTCCTGCTGGTGCTGCTGCTTCTCCTGCTGCTGCTTCTCCTGCTGCTGCTGCTATGGTGGACCAGCCCCAAGGCCCTCAAAGCCCTGCTGCTGAAGGCCCTGAAGCCCCTGCCAGAGGGAGGAAGAGGCAAGGCAAGGTGAAGGGGGAGAGGAAACAGTACTCCATTTCCGAAGACCATGAGGAGGAGGTGCTGGAATGGCTGAGGGAGAACGAGTACTTGTGGAGGAAGGGCCACAGGCTCCATCGCAACACCAAGCGGAAGCAGGCAGCGTGGAGAGAGAAGGCAGAGAGCCTGGGCTACACTTCAGATGTCCTCCTGGGGTGGTGGAAGCATATGCACACCTGGTATGGCAAGCTGCACCTGAAGAAATCCAGGCAGGCCGCTGTCAAGCTCACTGACCGGGAGACCTATGTCATGGCCAGGTGCAGCTTCCTGGAGGGTGAGATCCGCCACCGAGGAGCAGCCCCTCTGTCAACCTTCTCCCTCAGACAGCCCACAGAGAGCCACTTCTCTTCCAGCCAGGAGACAGCTACCTTGTCCAGGCAGGTGTCTTTGGAGGGCCCCACGACAGAGACCCCCCCTGACAGCTGCACTCCCCATGCCAGAGGACGTGGAGGATCCCCTGTCTCAGATGGAGCAAGAAGCAGCAGCCACAAGAGACCAACCCACCCCCAGCTCCACCTCCACAGAAAGCAGGCAGAGAGGCAGACCGGAGGACAGAGCCACACTGTCCTCTTGGAGATCAGGGACACAATCAAAGCAAGCACAGATCTCCTCTCCCAGCTGGTCCACTTTGACATACCATCCTCGAACCGCAAGCCCTTCATCACATACGTGAGCCAGACCCTCATGGACATTCCCGAGGCCCAGTACCAGGCGATGAAGGAGACGACCACAGCTCTTCTGTACCACCCTCCAGGCCCAGCTGAACCTGCTCCCACCCACTCCAGGTCTGCTCCTCCACCCCAGGCGATGTCACAGCCCTTCCACGGATTTCAGCAGCCCCTCGCCGACCAAGCCTACCACTACCAGGACTTCCCACAGCAGAGGCAGCCCTTCCCAGTCCAGACCCAGATTCCTCGGACGACACAGATGCCTCAGCTGACCCAGCTGCAGACCAAACAGCCCCACTACACTCCTCCTTCCTCCACCCCACAGCCAAGCCCTTCCTCAGAACATCTGTCATCATCCCAGGTACTTGAAGTGCCTCTCAACCTCACGGGACTGAGTCAGCTCTCTGAGAGCTTCCTGCACACACCATCTCCTGTTGTACCCTCGGGGCCAGGCACCCCAATGGCGCCTCAGATCAGCACTCCAGCAACATCCACCTCCACAGTCCCTGGCCCCTTGACATCTGAGACCATGGGCACGCCTCAGAGTGACTGAGAAGAGTGCCAGAGACTGAGTTGTTACCTGTTCACCTTATCTTTGCTTAAAGACACTTTACTTGGGTCATTTTGCTTTTTAATAAAGTCATACAGTTTGTTATTAATAAAGGTTATCTTTGCTTCACACACTTGGTTCATTTTTTTTATTTAATAAAGTGTTGGGGAAAACTTTGAAAAAAGAGTTAAGCCTTTGCATGCTTGTGGGAAGGGTAAGGATAGCTGTGGGATGGATAGCTGTGGGATAGATAAACCTCCAGTGCAAGCATAGTGGGATTGTATGGTCCACCCTCCCAGCTGCCACACATATGGCTCTTTATTATCAATAACAATTTAATAATTGATCAACACATTTCAACATAAACAAAACTCTTTATTAATGCCCTATTCATTGTAAGGCCACTCAACATACATGGCACAATCTCATCAGTGTGATGAGACAGGCTCAAGGAAGCATCCATTAAGCATCTACCATCCTGTCTTGCCACTCCAATGCTCCAGCTGGGGAGTTGCACCAGTGTTTCAGGAGGTTGTGCTGCTTCTTTCCTTCACGTGAAGCTCTCTTGGGGCCTTGTACATCCACAGTGTCTATCAGGTTTAGTCCTTGCCTCCATTCACCAGGCTCCATGTCCCCATTGCCTTGTTGACGGTCCACAAGCCTGTTCTGCAACACTGGGTAGTGGGTGCGCATGAGATTGTGAGGATGCAACAAGCTTCCACGATGCTCCTCACGGTCTGTGGGCGATGCTGCATGGTGGTGAGAAGTACCTGGAGCCTGTTGGCCAGGATGCCAAAGGCGTTCTCCACCACCCGCCTTGTCCTGGACAGCCTGTCGTTGAAGATCCTCTCTTCACGGGTGAGGCATCTGGAAGTGTAGGGCTTCATGAGGTAGGTCATCACCCACAATGAAGTAGGGCACATCTTGTGTGTCGTTGGGTAGGGGGTTTGGATCTGGGAAACCCATGATGAGGTTGCGTTCCAGCCCACCCTTGAGGTCACTGGCGTTGTATATCTGGGCATCTGAAGCTGACCCGTTGCCTGAAGCATCGATGTACATGAACTTGTAGTCAGCATCAACCATGGCAAAGAGGATGATGCTGAAGAAGCCCTTGTAGTTGAAATAAGTGGACCCTGACTTGACTGGAGCTTTGCAGGCCATGTGCTTGCCATCTATGGCTCCAACGGTGTGGGGAAAGTTCCACCTCTGATACCACTGCTCTGCAACTTTCCTCCAGCCTTCTTCAGTCGTGGGACACTGGAGGAGCTCCTCCACGTATTCGATGATGGCCTGCACCACTTCTCTGACCACAGTTCTGATGGTGTTGTGTGGCACCCTTCAGGCATACTGCATGTTTCTGAATGTGGTCCCAGAGGCCAGGTGGAGCAGAGTCAGTGCCACCTTCAATCCAGGGTCCAGGCTGGGACGGAAGTTGGTGTTGGCTTGGTCAACCTGGGTCTCAGACGCTTCACAACTTCGTCAAACATGGTTGGTGGCATCCTCATGAAGTGCTGGAATGCACGAGTGTCTTCATTCCTCACCTCCACCATCAGCTTGTCATACAGTCCAAACTCCACTCTTCTCCCGATCCATCTTCGGACCCAGACAGCTCTTGGACGTCTCCTTCTTCCCCTTGCATAGAAAAGGTGAAACAGTCTGAAGAGGGCTTGGTTCTGGTGTTGAATGATGGCGGCTATCAAAAGGAGTATGCGATGATCCATGGTGGAGATCAATGGATGATGTGGAAGAGCAAGAGCAAGGCTGAAGAGGTCTGCACACCACGGCTGCTGGACTGATAGTGAGATCCAGGTGATTTCCTCCCCCTTTTTTTAGGAAATGTCGGTTTTCCGGTAGGTATCCTTCCACATACTCTAGACATCCTCCAGACATCTTAAATATCCAAGATATGTCCCATATACGAACGTTTTGTCCGTTTTAATGCTTTATATACGAGATGCATCCGCTTACATCCTTTCTATGTCCGTGCTACTAACTCTGTGTGGACGTTCCACGTACCTTTCGCTTCCTCCCTCTTTCCATTTTCCGCTGCAGTGGATGTGAGTTGTGCGGATGGCCAGAGGATGCCGAGAGGATACATTGGACATGTAATGGATGACAATGGACGTAGAACGTTTGTTCCCCGTATGTGTCGCGAATGTAGATCGTACGCGGCGGAAAGTTCATCCGCTCAAAAAGTTTTGTGCAGCTCAAAACTTTTTGAGCGGATGAAATAGCAGTAGACAGATGTTTTATGGATAGAGCGTATGAAACACGTACGCAGTGATTACACAACGGATGCATCGCGTTTTCCAATGGATGGCAAGCTTTTTTGTCCGTTTTACATCCTCTTTGCATCCATTAGTTCATTGTGACATGGGCTTTACTAGTTTTACAATTATCACTGGTCAAGACAGTTTTAACTATCATCACAGCTCATAGCTGTGGAAACCTACCGTATTTTCAAATATAGCTGAAATAAAACATATGATTGCTTTCTGCATTGAGAGGCAAATAGTTAATGACATTTTTACACATCATGTCTGGATTCAAGCAATATTATCTCTTAAAGAGCAATTTGGGGCATGTGTTTTAACATTTGTATTGTAGTAGAAATTATTGATATTAATGGCTAAAGATGGCTCAATCTCCAGTTTTAGGGACAGCATTGGAAAAACATCCTGGAAGTAACTGAGGTCTTTCAAATGCAAACATTCCATTTGATAAATTCCTAACAAGGAAAGTTATTAATATTGCTCCTTTTTGGGGAGTATTTGTCAGTGGTGGCCCTGACCAATTCAGTGGTTCCACACTCTCCAAGGCTCGGTTGGCATCTAACAAAATTTGTTCTCTCTCTCTCTCTCACTCACACACACACACACACACACACAGAGAGAGAGAGAGAGAGAGCAAGAGAGTGCTGTACTGCTTCATTAAAATGACAATTAAAATCATTCTCACTAAAGTGACCTTCTCTCTCTAGCATTTTCCTGTTCTGCCCAATGTTGTTCCTTCTGGTTTTAGCTGGGGAACTGGAATAACCTTTACACCATGGTGACCCTGCCAAAGATTATATATTCTGTATATACACTTTCAGTCTTCATCCCTCCCTCCCAGAAACACGTCCTTGCCACAACAAGGCAGCAAAGTTGTGTTTGTGTGTGTGTGTTTGCATCCATAGTACTTCCATCTTATTTTATTTATTCATTTATTTATGCATTCATTTATATTTTGACTTTATTGTTGTTAGAAATACCTCAAGGTTGCAAACATATCCAACATACCTTCCTCCTATTTTTCCTATAACAGCAACCCTGTAAAGTGAGTTGAGCTGAGAGAGTGACTGGCTCAAAATCACCCAGCTGGCTTTCATAGCTAAGGCAGATCTTGAATTCATAGTCTCCCATTTTCTAACCTGGTGCCTTAACCACGAGACCAAATTGGTTCTCTATTACAGTAGCTATGCTTCTATTGAACCTAGGGTAAGATAGTAGTAAGTATTTACCAGGAAGAGGGAAACGACAAGAAACTGTTTTCTAATCATGGGATAAATTCTACCAATTCATTCTTTACTGTTTTTTAGTCAAAGTTCAGCATGAATGAGTGATCTGGAATTTGAATAGCCAGAAGCATACAGTTAAACATTTTATGAGCTAAATAAAGCTTATTATTAAGCATTACTTAGATGGAGGAACAAGGAGCCTCAAGAAAAGCAATAGACAAAAACAAGTAAAATAATTTACTTATTAAAATTACTTTGAAAAATAATTTTGAGAAATTTCACACTTTGTACACAAGATGTAAAGATGATTCAAAACTAAAAATGAAAAACTGGTGATATATGAGAAATTCCTTTGAGGAGCATGAGAAAAGAAAAATAATACCTTAACGGGATATTACAGTGACTAAGTGGTAAGCTTTTTGGACAATTAGGAAATCAGGTTTTAACTTTGAGTTAATCCAGCATAACAGAAGTAAGATCTTGGCAACAGTAACTCATTCTTAGCTGCCATTTTAGATTCTCTGCCTGCAATATTTAGTTTCATATTTATAAGTAGCAGAAAGTCAGTGGTTCCCAAATCTGGGTAAATTTCCCAAAATTGTGTATAAGTGGTTTTTTTATTTTGAGTCAGACACATGAACTTATTATCTATTCACAATAAGAACATTTAAATCAACTTAAAGTTCTTTATGTATGCTGGGTAAAAAGGATTTTTTTTCCAGTTTGGAGTAATGAAGGAAAGTTTGTTTAATAATAACATGTTCTTTTTGTAAAAGTAGTGTTTCTCTTTCTTTCAAAATAAACTGTAAAGATCTTTGCAGATTTGCCTTCTGAATCAAGTTGCTATGGTGTTATTGTCTTTGTTTGGTTAATGCTGCGCTTAGATTCCATGGAAATATTTATTTACCGAGCTAGTTCTGATGAGATGGTGTTAACAGATCTGAACTATTTTTAATAAATAAAAATGAGAAATAAATGATAGATGTCAAAATAACATTAAATGAATTTTGTCTACCAGATACTTTTTACACTTAAAATATTAGGTTGTTGGATCTTCTTACAGTAATTTGGATTATCTGTGATCTGATCATCTACTACTACTGGTGCTCTACTCAAATTTTACATTTTGTAGCTTCTGAAAGTTGACGCATATATCCACTATTGTATTGAGCCTGCATTAAAATAAAGCAACTATCAATTTAAAGTTGAAATTATAGATTCTTATGTGGAATTTATATAACCTTGACTGCAGTATAAATCTCTGACCTACCTAAATGACAATCCTGAGGAATAATCATATCAAATTGCATCTAAATAATGTTATTTGATTAAAATTGCTATAAATTATTTTGATGTTTTGCCTGAGATTAGTTAATTGACATTTAAATATGTTAAATTTGCTACCCATCATCCCATCTCCATTGTTGTTTGACAGATAATGCAGTTACTAATAGACAGTCCTATCAAAATGAAACTCATCAGATCATGGATTATATCAGAATTGAGAGCAACTGAATGACAGAATATGAAAATTGGGTGAATATAAGATTTGATCCATGGGCTGAATCTTCCTCTAATATGCCCCATGTGGGCTCGGTGAAATCATAATCATTGGTGCTAGAACTTAATCAGACCTGTTCAAGAAATCTACCGCCCTTGAGAGAAACAAACACTTCAAGCAATAAAAGTGTTTGATATCACTCCTTCCATAATTTACCTATAGTTGGGCTTGCCAAGTGCCTTATCCAGAGAATCAGCAAGTAAAGCCCCTGTGATCTTTCTACTTCAGAAATGTCATAGAGCAGCTGAGATGATCATTCTGCAGGCACTTGAAGCTCTTGTTGCAGGCAGAAAGACCAGGTGGGTTTGTGAACAAAGTTTCACTCAAGGTCTCATGAAATGGAGCACCATGACCAATTCTGAAATGGCAGGGATTATAGTTCTGTTGCAGGAGCATGTTTTGTTTTTGTTATGTCTTACCTACTAGTATTATCATCACCTCCTAATCTATACCAACCTGTTATTTTACATCTATAAAACATCTACTATCTGGAACTTTTATCTTCTATCATGGGAGATAGATAGTATTTTGTTAACTTTATCATTGGTTCTTCAGACAGGAGAAGCATGTGTCTTTTGAAATTATTCTCATTTACTTTAACTTACAGAAAGACAAAGATCTCCAACATCCTTTAAAGTTGGTACTTTTCAGATCAGATATTCTTCACATCCTACCAACTTTCAGTGCCGAAATAATTTAAAAGGCCATTAATTTGGTGCTCTCACATTCAAATGAGACCCATTTCTTTTGTAATCATATTTCATATCATAATCACTAGTATTCTTTGACATTTATTGATTTGATTTATAGCTGTTTCTTCATGAATTCATGGTGGCTTATCTAGGAATCTGCCTTTATTTTTTCTTTATCAGAACAACCCTATGAATTGATAGGCTGAATTGAAAACCATCCAATTTCCATGGCTAGTGGCAGAGTTGAACATGGGCCTTCCAGTTTTAACTCATTATCTAATCCATATTGACTCTTTACCATATTATTTAGACAAAATATATAATTTTCAACAATTTTTTCATGAGACTGTTGAGTTGTAGTCCCACCTTTGGCATGAAAGCTAGCAGGGTAACTTTGGGCCATTCACTCTCTCTCAGCCCAATTTACTTCACAGAGTGGTGGTAGGGAAATAGGAGAAGAAAGAAATGTTAGGTATGTTTATTGCCTTGTGGAACTCATAAAGTAATAAAGAATAAGTAAAATTCTAATAATAAAAATTAAGGAAGGAAGGCTTCAATCTGATATAAGGGGTGCTTCAATCTGATCAGCAAGTCTTAAAGTTAGATGTATTTAAGTAACATCTTTAATCTCATTTTTCACTGAATAAAAAACAAGAGTCATGAAACTGGATTAATAATTTCTCTGAGAATTACGTTTTGAGCACCACCTTGTGGAAGTTTCTAACATTTGAAAAGAATATATTTGCTTAAATTCTGAATCACAGAATGAAGCTCAAAGATTCACTAATTCAATTTCTAGCTGTTGCAGGTAATTCAAAATTGTAACAACTCTAAAAAAACAACAATCCAGCTTTTCATTAACCCCGTTAAATCTTCCATTCTTTGATATTTTGTCTCCTGAAATGTAAATTAGATCCTTTGTGGTTGTTTTAATGTGGTTTAAGACTCACAGTGTTAAAAATAAAAATCCTTCACAGTATATCTTTAAAGAAAATTATACAGAGACCCATCTAATACAGGCAACAAACTAACTAATTAACTAGCTAACTAAGAAACTAAAAACACAATGCACTAAAAGGACTTTCAAAAAATAAACAAGGTTGAGAGGCCCAATACAATTTCATTCATTCTATACCAGGTCCATCAATATCCTTTCCCCAGTGCCTCAGGAAAAGCTTTTTGCTTTCCTAAAGGCCCAACAGGGTCAGGGCTATCTGTATTTCTGGAGAGAGGTTTCTTCTTAAGGCGGGTGCTATGACAGACACCATAAGAGGTGACATTGTTTCACTGAGGGAACCTGGAACATGCCCACCTGTCCAGGTTTAGTAGGAAGATGATAAACAAATCACTTATTAATCCTTTCTTCTCCAGGCAAAAGTTACCTATTTCAAATTTCTCTTTATTTGATTGATCTCTAGGCCCCTTACCAATTTAGTCTCCCTTCTCTGCATACATTCTAATTTATCAGCATGTTTTTTTAAAAAACTATAGTGCCCAGAATATCAGCAACTAATATTCCAGTGCTATTGACTAAAGCAGGACCATCATTCCTTATGATAATTGTATTTGATGGTCTGCTTACACAATCTGATTGAAGCCTTACTCGCCACTAATGAGAAGGCAACTGCCGGGCTTGGATTGGATGTGACCTCTCCCTTACCATGGATCCCATCATTACCCATGGTTAATGCTGAGGCAGATGATACATGAGAAGAGACATCTAGAGCGTTATTGGGGGTCAGCAAGGGATGAGTTTGATCAAACATGGGCTATGGGATAAAATCAAGAGAACTGATGGCGGAGGAATAATAATTTCTAATGTTTCCTTATTTACAGCTGTTAGAAAGACTTAAAATAGATAAAAGAGTTTATGGTTGTGAATATTGCAAGTCTGAGTTTGAAATTGATTTATGTATAAATGATGAATATGTGATTGCTAAAATACATAAACTTCTATTGAAATTTGAAAAATGAGAACATTTGAATGAATGATAAAGTGACAACTTTAAATAAAGTTCATCTGCCTATCCCATTGTCTCTAAATCTGAAATGAAAAACAATATTTTGGTGGTGTGGATCTTCTATAAATTTCGATATTGTTAATAGCTTGGAATAAAGCTCATATGTGGTTTTTTTTACACTTTTTATTTTGAATGTGTTACTCTTGTAGATTGTGTTTTTTATGGTTTTAATGGCTTTTATTTTGATTATTGTTGTTGTCTGATATTTGTTATTTTTGTATTCTTTTTTATATTTTCCCATTTTGACCTGCCCAGAGTCACATATGGGCAGCTATATAAATTGAACAAATAAATAGTTTTTAATGAATATATTGAAAAAGTATTTACAGGGAAAGAAATTTGTGAAATACAAAATTATTTAAAAATTTTTAAAACTAATTAGCTATTTTTCAGAAACCTCCTTATATTCATTTTATTTATTGAAGTGAAGTACAGCAACTAAATGCAGCAAATACAGATAATTTATAGAATTATTTTTTATTCATGACTTGAAGAGTTGAATGTTGTCAAATATGGACAAATTGCTTATAACTTCCTGTAAAACTTTTTTTGTTTTACAGATGATTCTTTGGGACTGGGACTTAAAGCAATGGTATAAACCTCATCATCAGGTCAGTACACATAAAATATAAAAATAATTCTAACAGGAAAAAATACCAAATTGATATTTGCCCTGCAAATAAAAAATGTGCATCAAATAATGTAGATTCTTTCTCAGGAAATCTGGGGAAATTTTATAAAGGCAGTTTGTTGTTCTCATTTGTCACGAATAGTTTGAAGCACAAGGAACTTCACCAAAACTTCCATAACACAAACATACTACCTTTATATATGCATAATATATTCATCTGGCCCCGTCTTAAGAATGAAATGATTGATGTCAAACTTCATACGTAGGGCCCATTATAGAGAGCACCAAATCTTTAGAATATGAGTGTCAAACTTGCTGCATCACATTGCTGTCACATGATGTTTTACAATGGTTTTTCCATTTGCAGAGCTGGGTTGGGCATGGCCCGTACATGACATATCTGGTCCATGGGCTGCCAGTTACAAATGTTGCAGCACCATGGCAGTCATTCACAGAGGCACTGCAACATTCGGCCTGCCTATTCCCTCCTCCCACATGGGTGTGTGGAGACTAGTGACAATCTAGTGAGCTGTTGATTCCTTTACCTGCTTTGATGCATTCATGGAGAACAGAGGCCTATAGTAGTGTGAGATCTCATGCTAGTGATCTCACATGATCTTGCACTACAGTAGTTTAGGCCTCTGTTCTCTGCGAGCAGAGGACTGCACCACATCCAGCCCAAGAGCATTTGCAAGCCAACAAGACTTTGGGGCAGTGAAATCGCATTGCTTCAAGCCTCCCATTGGCTTGCAAATGCTTTTCATGCTGAGACTGGAAGCTTCTGTGGCCATGATCGCATGTGAGATTAGCAAATGCGTAGGCGAAAGCAGGGAGTGATCATATTTGTTTTACATGATTTACTCCAACATATCCTCAGGTTACGAATGTAATTGGCAGGCTCCATTACATTTATAACTCGAGGACTAACTGTATAACTGAAAATAAAGCTTTAAATATATCTGGCAATATTGTTGCCAAAAATTTATACTATTCTTACTTTGATTTCAAAAGCTTAGAAATGATTCCTTTTTTTGTGTGCAGATCTTTTTCCCAAATTGTAAATAAGTAGCAAAAGTTCAAATATTTTTGTATTATCTTAATATGTATTATCTAGTGAAGAGAAGGGCCAGGAGAGACATGATAGCAGTGTTTATAATATTTGAGGGGCTGCCACAGAGAGGAAGGGGTCAAGCTATTTTCCAAGGCACCCAAAGGCCAGACAAGGAATAATGGATGGAAATTGATCAAGGAGAGATTCAACCTAGAAGTAAGAAGAAATTTTCTGACAGTGAGAACAACCAACCAATGGAACAGCTTGCCTTCTGAAGTTGTAGGAGCTTCATCACTGGAGGCTTTCAAGAAGAGATTGGACTGCTATTTGTCAGAAATGGTGTAGGGTAACCTGCTTGGGTGAGGGGATAGGACTAGATGACCTACAAGATCCCTTCCAACTCTGTTAATCTGATGGTCAATATTGCAGTATATTTCCATAACATTTACTTGTTAAAATATATTTTACATCACATTGTTGTATGTACCTTTATAGAATATCTGAGATGTATTTCCTATTTGTATGAAACTTTTTTGCATAAGATAAAAGATAACAAGACACCTCCTGTTATTAATAGCCAATATTATTTTTCTCTATTATAGAATTCATACAGTGGAACAGAAGTTGATCTTTCTGTACTAAATCAAACTCGCAGCATAGTGTCTGATCTTCTGTCTGATCCAGTCCTTCCTCCACATGTGATTTCTTCTCTTCAAAGCATCAATAACTTGCTAAGTGCTTTCTCAGGTTCATGCAGGCCAAAGATTAACCTGTTTACTCCCTTTCCGGGGTTTTATTCCTGTCCAGAAATAGAAGACTCATCTGAAAGAGAAGACTGTAAGCTGCACAAGGTTAAAATATTACCATTGTAATCAATACGTAGCATGTATAGTATATAATATATTTAAATACTTTCCAGTGTAATAAAATACTTGGTGCTTAAAGTGTTTATGAATTTCTCTTCTTCTCCATTAATTTTCACATTATTTCGGTAGAATTTAATCAAGGAGGAAAGGAATTCCAGCAGCAAATTGTTTATTTATACTATTCATCACTTACTTTGTGAACACCTTTTTCCTTTAAAAAATGGAGACTGACATTAGTGACCTGATATTAAAAGAGACTAGATTGACACTTTGGAAGAATCAGAAATATTGGAAGAAAATATTATGAACAACTGCAAATAGACTGCTTGAACATAAACTGGATTTTAATAAACACAAAAATCAATACAAGTTTTAAAGGAGAAGCTAATAGGAAAATGAGCTTATTTTATGTGCTTTAAAATCTATACTAAAAGCACAATTGTGAACAATTTCAATAATGAAAAAAATGACTGCAGAAGAAGCCAAAGTGGTTATACAAAAAAAATAAAAGGATGATCTAAATGGAAAAAATGGCAGGTCATGAAAGAAAAGTAAATTGGCCACTAGCTCAGAATGAGGTAGTCAAAGAATGTTAAAAAAAAACAGCAATACAAACTTCCTCAGGGATTTTAAAATAAACAGAAGATAAAATAAACCAATTGTTTAATGAAAATAAAAAAATGTTTATAGGTAATGAAAAGTAGAATTGACTAATTCTACCTAGAGCACTGATGATGTTACCTAGTTTGGGTAATGAAACATCTGTAAGAAAACAAGGTCAGAGAGCACCAAGGACCCCTCATGTCAACCTGAACTATAAATATTCTCCTGTGTTAGAATTGCTGAACTCCTATTTTGGCAGAGCCTTCTTTAGGAAGAGAATATGTATCTCATCAAGCAATTATAGGACTCGGGTAAAAGGATGGGATTGAAGGATGAGAATGAGAATGATAGAACATACATTGGTCAAAAAACATACATTGAGACTAAGTCTCTAGCCTCTAGTCTGAATCAATTGTATCTTATGATGCTAAAGGAACTTACTGATATTTGACATTTCATATATTATATTGGAAATTCCTGGAGAAAGAATAAAGGATCAGATAAAACTGAGGAGAACAAATTTTGTCCCAAGGACTACAATTTATCAGTCTGATACTGGTACTTATGAAGATTCTAAGCATAAGAAAATAATGCATTGATTACCAGAAGTCAATATGTTTTCTAAAGAATATGTCTCAACTGAATTACAGTTATTACATTTTGGGAGTCCTTGATGCTTTTTGGGAATATTATAGACCTGAAGTAAAATATTTTAGTTCAGCAAAGCATTTGATAAAATATGCCATGATGTTCTAATAAGTAAGCTAATTAAGTATGGATTGGGTGTCATGCCAATTAAATGAATATTTAACTGGCTTGCAAGCCATACTCAAAGAGCCTTCATCAATGGTTCCTCATGAAATGGAAGAGAAGAGAAGAAATCACTGAGATATTAAAGTCTTTGGTGCTGGATCTTATGTTTTAATCATCTCTATTAAGAATTTGGATAAAAAGATAGAGGGCTTGCTTATTATATTGAGAACAACTGATAAGATAGCTAATATTCTATAATTCAGAAATAAAATTCAAAATGATCTCAGTAAAATAGCCAAATGGACCAAAAATAAAGTAATAAAATTGAGGAGACAAATTAGAAATATTTCACTTTAGACCAGGGATGTCAAACTCGCACCATTACAGCAGCATCACATGACATATAGTGACTTTTTCCTTTCCTTGTTACACCAGGCATGGGCATGGCCAGCGTGTGACACATTCAGCCTGTGGGCCATGAGTTTGGCAACTCTGCTTTATACATTAATGTCAACTACATGGAATAGGGATCTGTTTTGGTAATCATAACACTAAGAAAATCTTGGAATAATTTATTACAAATTGAGTATGTTATCAGTGTGATGGAGCTGCAAAAGAAGAAGCTGCTTCTTTAGACTGCATCAAAAGAAGCCAAATCATGGGAAGAAACCATTTTATCTTATTCTGCATTGATCAAACTTCATCCAATTCTCAGCATCACGTTTAAAACTTCAGACAAACTGGAACAGATTTAGGGAAAGATAGAGTAATAAGGCATTAAAAATTAAAGAAAGACTAGGAAAACAAGACTTTATTTTAAAAAAAGATTACTTGGCTACAATTTCATTTTTCAAATGGCTGAAAGAATGTTACAGAGAAAAACATTTGAGATCTATTTTTTATCATCCTGAAGGCTGGTCACAGAATAATGAAATTGATAGTAGACAGGTTTCATTCAATAATTAGGAAACATTTTCTAAGACAAAGCAGTTCAGCCATGGAATTAGTTATGCGGAGAAGTATTTGAGCAATAACTGGATAGCATGGATCCTTTACTTTGGATTCCTACATGGAGCAGAAGGTTGGCCTGCATTGCACCTATTAATAGATTATAAGTACATATGTAGCCAAATAATTGTCTATTTCAGTGTAGATAGATAGATAGATAGATAGATAGATAGATAGATAGATAGATAGATAGATAGATAGATA
>BLBF01000054.1:676124-689927 GCA_015471245.1 Laticauda colubrina
ATAGATAGATAGATAGATAGATAGATAGATAGATAGATAGATAGATATAGATAGATATGCTGTTCAGCTTCCTTGGGGTATTATCCCACGTCATTGTAGTTGTGCTTTTAAAGTACTCGTGAAAACTTAAGAAAACACACCAAGTTCCACTGAAAGCCTCCAATACAGGAACACAGTGTTGCCAGCCAATCAAAGCCACAAAACAGACAGAAGAAACCAGAAACACCAATCAAGCAAACTCCAAGACCAATAAACACAGACCAAGACTCCCAACCAATTAGGATGAAGAAAAAAACCATCCTGGCACAACAGTAGGCTAGCCCCAAATTTAAAACTAACGGCTGTGATAGCCTGACCTGATGATGGCAGATGAGATTCTGCTGAAACGTTGCTACAACTCCAATGACGTGGGACAATACCCGAAGGAAGCTGAACAGCATACACACACACACACACACACACACACACACACACACACACGTTTGCATCATGCCTCCTAATTTCAAGTTCATATCTCCTGCCAATGACTACATTTTCAAATTTTTGCCTATTTTTCAAATTATTGCCTATTTTATTACATTTCCATTAACCATGAGCCAGCTTTTTCTTTCTCCATTAGCATGCTTTCTTTCCTATCATATTTTATCTCATTAGCATTATACAAGTGCTTTCAATCAGCACCTCAGCTAACTAACCTGCTCCTTGTTTTTTTCAGTCCTTTTCACCTATACTTTTCTCTTTTCTCAATTTGTCTGTTTTGGTCTTATTTCAGTCTCTGTTTAAATTGCAGTCAGACTGATAACTTTCCACTCTCACTAAAGTCTTAACAAGAAATGAACTTTCTGTTATCATAGCAGGCCTTCCAATCAATTTTGGAGATGGTGTTGCCACAATATTAATACATTGCTATAAATGCAATCCTCTGTGGTGCTCATGACAGAAAAATAAATGGATAAAGGGAACTAATAATAAGTCAAACTTTTTAAACATTAATGTTGTTTATAGTTTAATTAGTTTAGCTATTATATATCTAGCTGAATTAAATTAAATGATGCTAATGTATAGCTGTGTGCTGCTGACAACAACAAAGCATGATTTGAAATGGGGTTTTTTATGGGGGAAAAATATAATTTTTCTTGACTTGTTCTTAACTAGGTACTGACCAGCCGAAATAGTTTACCAACACCACAGTTCAGGCGAAGTTTAGGAAGCTTGCTGCCTATTGATCCAACTTCTAGATGGGAACGTAATAATGGCAAAAGGTTGCACCATGAATATAATCTTTCAAGGTTAGCAGATTACCATTATAGATTTCATAGTATTTTTACCTACAGTAGAATATATCCAGACGTATGTATTGAACTGAATCAATATTGTGCAATATAATTCTCAAATGCTATAAATAGTGTAAAATATATGTAATTAAATTTATTATTTCATTCATCCAACATCAAGAGTTAAGAAATGAAATTGTACCTAATGATAAGTCATTTCTGTGTAATATTTGTTGGATAGTGAAATAAAAAACAGGAATCTGTTTTTGCACCACTTGAAAACATTTAGTCAGTTTCTCTCATTCTTGTTTAGGTGATAATTCTCAGAAATAATATAAATGGGATGAATGCCATCAGTTTGCCTACAGTCTATTTTGCTCTTGTGAAAAGAACCAGTAAATTTTAAATGTCATTGATGAATTAAATTTATCAATAAATGATTAGGTTTTTTTTAAATTTTCCCTATAACTAACTATAAGTTAGAACGTTGCTAATGCATAAGAGCTACCAAGCAGTTACACAAGATCTTTCATAACAGAACTGCAGAAATCCAGATGACCACTAGATGACAGCAAATAATTAAATATCAGCCAATAATAATCTAGCTCCAGATCTGATAGCCTAAAAATGACAACATTGAAAAGTGTTACCAATAATAATTTCTCCCTAAGCTTGAGAATCATCTTTTGTAAATTTTAAAAAAAATGTACTCATAAATCTTCAGTTTGCATGCTAGTAGTTCTTTTTGTACAAACTGAAAAATAAAATTTAGCTGATAAAAGTAAGAGAAAATGAATTTTAGAAATTTAGCTTCTAGAGCGGAGGTCAAGAAATTGTGATGGAGAGGTTTCCTCCTGTGCAGGGTAAGAAACGTTTTAGGAAATGTTTAAAAAGAAGGAAAACAGCGAGAACATACCCATAAGCAATAGAGAATGATCAATATAGAAGCTGTAAGAATCTAATAAATTTATCAGTCAAGAAAAAGCTAGAGGGTAATGGAAGCCAAAATGCATAGGCAAGAGAAAGTTTACTGACAAATTTTCCACAAATATATTAAATAGATATAATGATGGGTGAGAGAATAGTTACTGAATCATATTATTGATTGGTTCAAATAAACAATTTTTAGGTTTCACTCATCATGAATTGTTTATTATAAGATTTTAATATGTATAAATTAAATTACTAATTTAATGTGTATTATATTACACACACATAATATATATAAGAAAATATGATTCAATAACTTATAACTTTTTTCCAAAAAGAAAAACGAATCAAAGGATTAACAGAGAGATGTAACTTAAACTATAAATTATGTTAGTTATAGTTAAATTATGTAAGTTAAATTATACAATTTTATACACAATTTTATACACAATATATAAATATAGATTGTGTATAAAATTTATAAATATATAAAATATATGTTTAAAATTTATATATATTGAAAGTTGCCCGAACTACATAACAAAATACCAGGCTTTGAAAATCTTCTGAGTTCTGAGCATACCTAAATGCTTCATATGAACTTTAAAGATTTTAAACAGCAGGTGGCATAGTTTTACAACATAGCTACTATTTTTCTATTCATTTTTAAAGTGACAATTGTACAACATAAATGTTTTCTTAACTCTTAAGTATTCTTTTTGAATAGCATCCTAAGATAGATTTGATTAAAATACATGCTCAGTGTGCATTAGGATTAAATTGGCACTTATAGGGTTACACATTAATGTTATAAGAAATAGAATGCATTAGTTAATGGGCACACAGTTGCACAGCGGACAAGTTAATAAATAAAAGAATGTAATGATAAAACTCTCCAGAAATATGTTACCCTGCATTCCTTCTCTTAGTTAAACACATTGCCTGGAGAACATTTGAAATTTGGATTATTCTTTTTAATAGGAAACAATCTGTTTAAATATATTAATTAAATACTTATTAGTAGTTCAGGATTTCTAAACTCTTCATGCATGTTTCTCATTTAAAATTAGCTACGTCTAAAGCCTTTTTCTTTAAGAATTACATGAATGAAGACGACAAGGGCAGAAGTGCTATTTCTATCCATTTACCTGCTATTTCTTTGTGAATAGATAACAGCAAAAGATAAATCCGTATTGTGCAAAGCTGTAATCATTACTTGCAATCAATTCTATTATAAATTTCTTAAATAATCAATATATAACCACTGCCCAGAGCCTCTCTCACCACCCAGAACCCCTCTTTGAAGAAGATGGGCAGCTTAGAAAATACAAGCAAACAAATGTATGGTGTTCTCTCCTCCTAAGCAATGAACTTAGAATTAAGAAAAATGCTATACAGATAGTCCTCATTTAGTGACTTGTCTTGTTTAGCAGTTGTTTGTAGTTATGACAGTGATGGAAAAAACTTTATGTCTAATCCTCGCATTTACAATTTTTGCAGGTCAGTAAAGCAAAGGAAAACTGAAATAAGATCATAAGCATAGTTATGGTTTCACTTTGCTTTGCTTAATGACCAAGTTATTGGTCCTGACTGAGGTCACTAAACAAGGATTACCTGCAAGTATTTGAGGTGATGGCCCTCTGTTTCTTTGAAATTATGTTATGCATTGTAAATTTTATGTTTGCTTAGTAGATAAGACATTGTAATATTAAAAGAAGTATCACAGACTGAAAAACTGTGACCAAATGGATCCCTGCTTTTAAATTCCCTCAACAGAGCATGTGTCTTCAGCATGTGGTTACCTTTTATTAGCCATTGATAACAGGACATAGTTGCTAGGGAATATGTAAAGTATATTCTCTTGTACTTATTTCCTATGTGTGGGCTTCTCACAAGAGATTTCTGGAGTAATTAGGTCTATGGTCTGATACAGTATAACTCTTTATTATGTTTTTAAAATATATTATATTTCTGTGCTATATTTTATAGCACTTAGCTGCATTTCTGTGTGTTTAACCTTTAATATATGTTTGTATATAATTATGTATCTGTACCTGGATAACTTTATGAATAAGATATACTTATAATAATTTATACACTGCTGTGTTGTTCTGATGACTTCCATGAAATGGCAGTAATAACCAGGAAAAATAACTATCTCCAAAAGACCACACCTGCACTTTATCATGCAATATTTTGGAATGGCGGTCAAAATGAAAAAACTATTTCTTTTTAAAATATTTTTCAAAATGTAATGTTCTTGTATTATACCACAAATGACTTACAACTAAATTAGACGAAAGTAGGTTTTATTCAGTTTGTCCCAGTGAAGTAAGAGACCCAAAGGTGGATTAATAAATTCTCCTGTTTTCCTTAGTAGTGCAGCTGCAATACAGCCATGTGTTGTAAAAGCAATTTAATTTGTATATAACTCTAAATAGGTCCCAAACAAAGCAACTGGAAAATATAGCAAACATGGCAAAAAATCAATTTATATTAATTGATGGTTTAGATGCTAGTATGGGTCATAATGGTCATACTTTCTACTCACAGCTTTTAATGTTAATATCTGGATGAATTCCTAGTGGAGCCTCCCCACCCAAGTTCATCAAAGAACTAATGAGTTTAATGAGATTTTATCTGAGACAGTTGACTAAATACCTGGACCTTTGCATTTTAAGTAGTGTGTTAATTTGCAATTAAAAGCTAGAGAATAGAGAGAAAGTCAACATTTCTATTTTGTCTTTTAAAGTTAGAGGTGGTAGCACATCTAGAGAGTTGCCATCAGCTACAATAATATATAATGGATGGTTGGAAACTGAGGCAAGGTATGCATAGAATTTAGGAATCATTAACATCAATATGTGATTAAGGTGGAATGAAAGAAATGCTAATGTTATAACTCAAATGACTCAAAAGTCACAAGGTGTTTTAGAAATTACTGAGGGTTAACTGTCTATTGCCCACAGGACTGCCACTTAGATTTGTACAATAACTTGTAAATTTGATTTTATCTAGAATTAGATAAGAGCCCCAGTGGCACAGTGATTAGAATGCAGTGCTATATGCTAACTCTGTTCACTGTATAGAGTTCAATCCTGATGTGTTTAAAGGTGACTCTGCCTTTAATCCTTCCAAGATCGAGGTCGGTAAAATGAGGACCCAGACTGTTGTTGACTATAAACCACTCAGAGAATGCTGTTAATCACTGTGGAGTGGTACATAAGTCTAAGTGCTATTGCTGTTAGGAGAAAGGGACATTTATGGTTGCTTATGTTGTTTACAAACTTCATTCTTCTGAGTTCCATTATCAGGTTCTGTCTGGCCTCAAATCACCACATGAATAAATAATAATAATAATAATAATAATAATAATAATAATAATAATAATAATAAAGAGACCTATAATAGATGCCTGGCCCCAACTCATCCTTTCTGTCAAACAAAGTGACTGTCTTTTTTTGGTGGATTAATTGATAGTCTGGCCAATTTGATCCTTCAAGAGAAGGAAAGCTTCAGATTAACAGTACTGACTAATATCAATAATGAAAATGTATATTGTGATCTCAACACTCTGGATAGCTGACTCCAATTACTTAACATAAATAGTCTAACTAGAATCAGTTAAGACTGGAAAGATGCCAAATAATGAACTTGTCTGATCTGAAATAATTCAGAAATAATCTGAATTGCAACTGGTAGGCCTCCTTGTTTATATTTATTGATCAAACAGGGAAGATTCCTAACAAGTGGAATGGGGAGGTAACCATAATAGTCCTCAAAAAATAATATTGAAGGCCTAGCTAATTATAGACCTATTAGTCTACTAAGTGTTACAAGCAAATTATGTTCAAAACATCTGAGTAATAAACTCCAGGTTTAGATGGAATCTGAATAAATTTTATAGGGGACAGACAGACAGACAGACCCACACACAAATATTGATTGCCCTAAGTCTTTTCCAAGTTAAACTTTGTCTCAATTATTGTTTAAAATTTTTATATTGGGAAGAATGCTTGTTTAAATTTAGTTGAAATTTCTAAGATATATATGAGGTCTATATTTGCCTTACCCAATGATGCAGTTAACACTCTGATCTCCCACTTTTATAACAGTTCTTTGGGTCACTCACAATAACAGTAAAACCCCAAACAATAAAATCCATAAAACCATAAAACACAACCAAACTCCACACCTTAGTCATCCCCTTGGGATACTTCACCTACAACCCAAAACATCACTGCTCTACTCCGGCAACTTTTGAAACAATATCATAGAGCAAAAGTTTAGGACTTGTAGGTTATCAGCAAATTTCATGTGAACCTATATCATGTTGCCAAGCATACACTTGAGACTTGAGTGATGTTAAGTTCCAGTTGGAAGTATCAGGTAGTACAAGGAAGCAGCACCTGGGTGACAAAAGATTTTTGGGAAGCAGCCAGTTATCTGTCCATATTTACTTTTCCCAAGTTAAGAAACACTTTTTTCTGGCTAAGTATAATATTTTGCCTATAACACTATAACAGGGAAGAGAGGATATTTTGAAACCTTTATTGGAAACATACGTGCCCATGAAGAACCAGGCTTATTTAAACAATGTCTTATTTTACATTTGTGGGGACATATACAAACATAACTTACTCTTGCTTCATTAGTATCCTGGAAGAACAATGATCTAAACTTAATTTCTATATGCGCTTTGCTTTTTTCAGACTGCAAAACCTCTATAGCCCAATTTATAGCAAAATACTGTGTTGCAGCAATGAAAGTGAGGCATCAATTAAAGTAAGATCTCCCATAGTCAGAACTTGGTTTATTTGTTAGCCAGCATGATGTCATTTTAGGAGAAGGACTGGTCGTTTCAGGGAGGAGTAAAAAGAGGGATCATCTAGAATGTGCCACAAAGACCAATCCCGCATGATTGCCCTTATCTCAGTAGAACCAGGTTCTGACCATTAATTGAGAAGATTCCTTTTCGCAATAAATCAGTTAATTTGAACTTTCATATGTGGAGCTGGTCTTTTGCCACCTCAGAGACGTTTAGTATTTTGTCTTAGGGTTCCCTTATTACTACTTTACTATTTGACTACTATTTATTTTATTTTACTATCTTTACTAGTATTCAATATCCCTGGCCTTTCACTGCAATCATTGATCGATGTCAGACATTTAACTGCAATTTTAAAATGTATTTCTTTAAAATGTATTTCCTGTATTTTAGTTTAGTAAAATAAGAGGAGAAAGATTTCTTTTTCTGTTTTTCAATTAGCCAAGGATCTTATCCAAATGGGCCTCTTGTTGGCACAAGCCTGTTGACAATTCCGAAACAAAGATCATCTTCAGTGACCTCAGCAAACAATGCAGGTTCTAGACGAGCCGGTAAGAATGTAACAATTATTTGTAAGTTGTCTATAAGGATGTCCATAGAATGCCTTTCTGAAAATAAAGATCTTGACTCAGTAGAAGTATTCTAACAGAGAGGTTCCCAACAACCTTTTTAGACAGTTCCGGATTTTTCCTGCAACCTGAGAACATCTGTTGAATCAGTGCTATTCTTCTCACACTTTATTTCTTTGGTTTCTCCTTAATCTCCCCTTTAGGAATTTCTCAGAATTTAAGTCCTGGCATTTCACCCAGTAATGGATTTCTCTCCAGTGGGTACCACCGATCATCTGTAGAATTTCCTGATACTGCTGATTTCTTTACTAGACCTAGTATTAATATACATAAATCTCTGGGAAGCTCATTTAATTCTTCAGATTGTCAGCAACAACTTAGAACATCTTCGTGTTATACCTGTAATAGGTAATGATCTATTTTTGTTTAAACAGCTAGCATATATAATATCTTTATTTGATAGAAAGTGTCATTGTAGGGTTCCTGCCCCTGCTACTTTTTAAAATTAAATAATAATTTGTTTGCTATAGTATGCAGTTACAATATTTTTTTTAAAAAAAATTGGTTTATACAATATTGGCTGCTTTTATCTGAATTTAAGTAAGCTTTCTCTAATTATGATTCTTTGTGTTGGCATCATCCTTTACTTTTTTGTACATTTCTCTTCTCTTATATCCGAAAAATGTGTGAGATAGTGCCTGAAAAAAATTCTCTAAAAAAATTTGATCCTTTCCGCTCTCTTGAAGCCCTTTTCTTCTTGAGTGCAGCTAAAATGATATTGATGGATGCTCAAATTGGAGTTACAGCAGTGATAATCTTACTATCTTACTAGTTTTGGAATCTCTTCATTGATATAATACTTAAGAAAAATACATTCAGGAAAATGTGAATACAAATCAAAAATGACATTTCTATGTTTTTTTTAATCTTTGTTAGTTGCAGACGACAAGTACTCAACTCTGTTGCAAACTCATTATTTGAATCTGTAGCAGAATCTCAAAATCAAAAATCAGGTAGGGTTATGGTCCATGTTAATATTTAATATTTGTTTCAGTAATAACTATTTCTTTGGGAATATGAATTCATGAAAAACACTTCAGGTGATCCATATTTATGCATTTCAATCTCAGCTAGTGTTTTCCATCCAGAACTGTGTAAAGTGGAAAACATGAGCAGAGTTTACTTGTATAGAAAATAGGAATTTTGTTTTCCCATCCTCCACTCCCCAAAAACATAGTAATGAAATATTGGTCTTGCAAACATAGTTGGAGGTGATAATAGAAAATGAAGAATTATTTAGTTATTATTTATTAAATTAAATCTGAGAGGCATACAGCATTGAACATAATAACAACAAAAGAACCAAGGACAATGTATGTCCAGAAAAAAAATTAGTGACAGATAAAATCCCACAAGGGGTTTAATAACCATCCTAATTCAACAAGCCAACCTTTCAGCAATTTCTTAAACATCAGCAGGATGGGAGCCCTATAGATCTGAAATACTATTTTTAAAAAAGATATTTTAATATTTATTTAGAATTTTTGTATATTTTATTTTAATAATCTCAGAGCAGTCCATAGTAATTACAATGTTTTCAAATGTTAGTATGTTTTATAAAGTCATATAATGGGATTCAGCTTAGGAAATCATGTTTTTTATACATTTGCTTGATTAAATTACGAATATTATGTGCACTTGTTTAAGGTGAGGATGAAAACAGTGAAGTTTCAAAAGACTCCAACCATCTTGCAGAGAAACTGCACAGTGAAATGGGAGAAACAAAACATCCCTGTTGTCAAATGGATCAAACTAAAAATTTTCAGTTTGATGCAAGTATATTATTTCAGACATACCTTGATAGTTTGATCTCTGGTTTTAATAAGATGTTTGATATTTTATTGTAAAAAGACTACCTTTATACTTCACCTATTTACCTGTTATTATAATAATATTTACACTGAATTTTATTTTCTTTAGTTTTTGTTTGAATAGATCTTGAAGTTTTCAAAATATCAGAATCAAAAAAGATGCAGTATATGTACACAAAAATATTAAAACACATTTTACATGGATTTTTTTGCCTTATTATTTTGACTCAAACTGTAACTGCAACAATATTCTGACTCTCTGAGCATCTTTGTTTTTACACAAAGCAACCCAGTGTCCTGAAATAATTGTTTTGGATGGTTTATGGTGGTGTTGGTTTTTTGCAGATCATTAGTGATTCCAAATGTTGAATTATAAGCGCTGTTAACAGAATATCTCCGCTTATATCTATACCAATTGCTTCAGCAAAGACCAGATTGAGATTTACAGTACATACATACATACATACATACATACATACATACATACATACATACATATGCATATATACAGATTGATTTTAAATTGGGAGAAGAAAGTACCTCAGATTGTGAATCTTAAAAAAATAACAGTGTGAAGACTGAATGTATTTTTTGAAGTAAAATATCTCAGAAGATACTACATATCTATTTACAGTAATTACATCAGAAGAGTCAAATAATCTTAATTATATTAAGAATCAAATACATAAAAATTTCCCTTTACTTTGTGTAACCATAATAGTACATAATTGAATTCTGATTAACAAGAGTTTGATTTTATGATAATAAAAGATGTTTGTTTTCAACTTATTATTCTTATTTATTTACTATTTTTTCTGTCACAGATTGAGGAGAATTCTTCTTTAGAAAAGATGTTAATAGAAAACCATAATTCATTGATGGAGGAAATGAACAGCTGGAATTTTCAAATATTTGATCTTGTTCAAAAAATGGGAGATAAATCTAGAAGAATCCTTAGTCAGGTTTGTTGCTACAATAGAAATTCTGTTTATTTTATCTGAATATTTCTTTTTTGTGTGTGTGTAAATTTTATTTGAGTTTTCACACACAAAAAAATACAAATAAAACATATTTTTTGAAAGAAGCATAATCTCAGGTTACATTTCTTCATACAGACACAAATTCAATTTCATGCTCATTTTTATGTTCTATTCCATATCTTATTACGATTTTACATTTTCTGCATAGCTTCTCCCCTCTTTTAATTTTCTCTATTTTATTTTAAGTATCTCATCTCAATTCAAATCATGATATTTATATTTTTTGACTGTCCTGTTTCAATTATCTATTATCTTTTCTCATTAAACAAAGTTTCTCCTATAGTTACTGATTGGAGTATGACGCCTTTGCATCTTTTAAGTTTATCCATTTAACTCTTATTTAGACTTCAGTATATACCCTGAAGTTATAACATTCAATATAATAGATAACTTCCATTCGGATTCTGCTTGGTACATTCTTAAAATACACACTATATTCTTAAAAAAAGAAAAAAAAATATAAATAATGTGTAATTAAAACAACACATTCCATTCCAATTCAATTGTATCATTCATATTAATATTCATTAAAATCTTAACTTCTTTAACATTACTTTTCAATTAAATATCATACTTCTATGGGAACAATTATAAGCTTTCCATAATTAATTCCCCCCCTTCACTTATATTTTATAAAACATTAACTAATTAAAATGTTCCCATCCTCTCCTAATTCAATTTTCTCATTTATTTTATTTCACTTATTTTATTAACAAACATTTCACTAAATTACACTATTTTATCCCTCATTTTAATCATACATTATTTCCAATTTTCTAAAGTTATTTCTATTACTAATAGAACAATACAATCTTATGTACCTTTACAGAATCCCTTTTTCAGTGAAATTTTCACCCATTATCTCTAAATAGGTCCTGTTTCTCCATATCTTGTTCTGGTCCCTTGTAACTTCTTTTCCATTCCTTCTTCCCTCTCTTCTTCTCTCTCCCCCTTGTCTCTCTAACTCTGTTGCTCTCTTCTGTATTCCCCACTTCTGTTGCTTTCCAGTATTATACTTATTTTTTGAATTATTTTTCTTTTCTTTGGTTGTTTTTTTAAGTCTTAAATTCTCCATTCTCTTTCCCCCCTTTCCTTTTTCTTCCCCAGATAGAATTACTTGTTCATTAAAGATGCTTCTTCTTTGTCCCAGTCTTCTTGCTTTGCAGACGTTTCTTGTTGTTTCTCATAGTTCCAAATCTCCATTTCTAAGAATTGAAAAATGAAGCCAAAAGAACCTCTCCCTTCTTGTGCATCTTCTTTATACCTTTTAAGTTCCATTTTCAATTCATCCAGAAGTTGTGCCATTGTATAAATTTTTAAGCAACCACCCAATTAATTTTAGTCATTCAAATGCAATAACCAAGAATCCAAAGATCACCAAGTAATCCAAATACACTCAAGCTGTTGCTTTTTGCTCTTTTTTTTCACTTTCTCTTCCTGGGGTTCTACGGTTTAGTTACCAAATTTCAGTTAAAATGTCTCTTTTAGAAGTCTTGTTGAAGTTTTCCTGTAGATTCTTTTTAATTCCAGACAGTCTCCTCTCTCTTTCCAGATCCTGCCCTTTTGTTCTTTTTCTCTCCTTTCCTGCTTATGAAAAAAAAAAAATAGTGTCCAGAAATCTTTATTATCCCTTTGACATTTTGTTTTATTTTCAGCTGAATTGCCTGTTGATGTCAAAGCGGATTTTTCCGATTTCTTATTTAAGTCTCTTAGTTGTCAGTATAGGGAAAGGGAGAGAAGAAAAAAACCCCCAACCTTTCCCTTTTTACTTTCCTTCGCTGTTTCCAGCTCTTCTTTGGGAGGGATGTTATTTTTTTGTAAGTTTAAATTCCAGGGTACCTTAGTTGTTGCTTTTGCAATTTAACCTGGTCAGCCAAAACTTTCACTTCTTATCTTCCTCCTGCACATTCTTTTCCGGTCGAGTTCTTCTTTGAGGTGGCCATTTCTGACCACCGCTGCAACTGCCTTTGGGAAAGGGAGTAATGGCCAGCTGAGGAGGAGAGACACGGCTCTTCTCAACCCTGCTTGCAGTCTCCCCCCTCTTCACCACCTCTACTGGGTGGCTTAGCCCCAAAACCAGCTGGCTCGGGGTGCTCCAGCGCCGAGCCCAGACTGAAACCGCGCACGATCACAGATTTCTGTCTGTCGCTGAAGGAACTCAATCCAGAAGCCCCTATTTTATTTGAATATTTCTTACCGTACATATATCAACATTTTGCAAGCTGTTCTCTCTGTATAAATACATACAGACATTGATATAAATAAGTAGCACATTTGCAAACAAACATATCTTTTTTCCAGGCTGAACCATAGCTCCATGAGAATGGGAGGAAGTGAGAATAAATAAGAATAAAAGAAGCTGTTGAAAACTGCTGTTAGTATAGGGTAGAAATGACTGTACTTACAGCTGGCCTTATAAATCTTTCTGCTTTGCCTACTGTATATGTTTTATGTGTATTTAGAGATAATAGTTAATATATACACTTATGGATCAGTTGATTTTGTAAATCAATTAAGTTAATTAATCAAGAATATTTCATCTGAGATATATCTCAAATTTAGTTTTTTTGTATGTAAATATTCATATACATATATAGATGTGACTTGTACAGATTTATCAGGTAGGAAGAAAATCTCAAGGATTGGTTTGCAAATTTATGTTATATTAGCATTAAATATTAATTGGATTTTGACAAAAAACATTAATAGTTTCAATGCTATAATTTAAGATGATTTTTCACCTTCTGTTAAGCCCCATTTCTATACCCTTCTCATTACATATTCTTCAAGCTGAGGTGTTCTTGATCCTCAACTCCTGGCAAGGTGGACTGGCAGGGTAGACTGCCAGAAAGAGGCATGGGGGAGGGGGGGGAACGAGGACAAACATCCATTCTCAGAGAATCTAAAAAAAAATTAAATGTTTTTCATTGTGTTTTCATATCTGTCTATTATGTGTTTAGGTTGCATTTACATTGTTTCAAGACACTGGCTTATTTGAAATTTTCAAAATTCCAACTGAGCATTTCATGAACTACTTTCAAGCACTAGAAAATGGTTATCGAGACATTCCCTGTGAGTAATAGTTGACAGAATTAGGCTAATTTATTAATCTGAGATTTCCATTGAATTTTATTAGATATTTGTAAATAGAATTTTAGCAGAATTTTATTTCTGTTTCTTTTATTTTTTTCTTAATCTTACTAATAATTTGATAAGAATAGTTTTAAAATAATAATAATAATAATAATAATAATAATAATAATAATAATAATAATAATAATAATAATAATA
>BLBF01000054.1:701734-761737 GCA_015471245.1 Laticauda colubrina
TATATATATATATACATATATATACATATATATACATATATATATACGTACGTACATACATACATACATACATACATACATACATATATACATACATACATATATATAAATCTCTTTTCCATCAACTTAATTGGATGATTCCTGGTCCTACAGTTTTGAAAAATCAGAAAATTTCTTCCTCCTGCACTTATGCTGGAAAGTTTGTCTCACAAGCTTCGAGGTTGATGTAATTTGTAGGACCTATTAGAAAAGCTCTACAGAATCAAAAGTTCTACTCTGATAAGGGTCCTGGTTAAGGAAATATTTAACTGGATCCAGCACACTGAGATCATAGATTTCTTGATATGTTGAAAATGTTTATAAAAATTCTGAATGTTCTTAAAATGTTATTTTTATGCTTATTATTTTGGATATAGAGAGTGATATTTCCATGGGCCATGTTGCCTATGTTTCCTCCAAAAGCTGTCCTGTTCTAGATGAAAACTATGGATATTTAGCATCAAATATTCCAGCCTTAGAATTAATGGCTTTATATGTAGCAGCAGCCATGCATGATTATGATCATCCTGGTCGGACAAACGCCTTTCTAGTAGCAACAAATGCTCCACAGGTAGGATCGTTTTCTGTATCATATGAAAAGTCATATATGCTATCTCATTCAGCTATTATATTTTAGCATTATATAATGAGATTTCCAGCAGTTCTGATATTTTAAGTTTTATACTGCAGAGCAGTATATTCAGCGCCTGTTCTGAATCAGAGAAACTTGACCGGTCCTTGAAGTTGTAGCTGTTTGCAACATTCTTAAAGTCACGTGATTGCAACTTAGGCACTTGGCAAACAGCTTGTAGTTATGAGAATTGCAGTGTCCCCCAGTTACGTGATCAACATTTGGATCTTCCCCTGCTCGCTTCCCACAAGCAAAGTCAATGGGGAAGCCAGCAGGAGGTCCCACTGCCAATCCAAAGATGCCATTAAGCAGCTCAAGAAGACGGTGCTCTGCAGAAGGAGATGGTACAACAGCAGCAGTTCCAACTTTTCCCTGAGGAACAAGATCTCACACCCTGTTATTTGTGGAACAGCACCTCTGTAGAGTTTCTGCATGGTTGTTGCCCTCCTTCCTCTTCTGCCATAGGCTTGCAGCTGAACCTAACCTTAGATGAACACATTCAGAGAGGGGAAACACCTCCCTCTGCATCCATCCAAGTATTGGTACTGCAAGCCAGCTTTGCCTACTCATCTCTGATGACATTGTAGATAAAGAGAAATTTATTACTGGCATTTAGCAGCTGCAGCTGGAGACCAAAGCCTCCAAGGATCTGATAATCTAGTTTACAAAATGGGATAATGCATTTTGGGATAATGAATTTCAGAAGTTAATTATATGCAGTGTGAAGGGTTTTTGTGGCTGCTGCTATAGTAGTGATTCTCAATCTCTTTCCCATCAACTTAATTGGATGGTTCCTAGTCCTACAGTTTTGAGAAAATCCGAAAATTTCTTCCTGCCCACTTTCTCCATGCTATGAGTGATTTTATATGCCCTCCTTCAATCACTTTTCCAACTTCAGCAGTTCTCGACAATCTAGCTTTTCTTGTAGGAAACGCATTTGAATTTCTTAATCATTTTAATTTCAGTTTGGCAACCAGAAATGTACACAATATTTCAGAGATAGATGGATGTCCATTTTTGTAAAGGTGCTGCATTATCACTTGTTTTATTTTCAGTCCTTTTCCTAAAAATTCCTATAATGAAATTTGTATTTTTTTTATAGCTTCTGCACATTCTGGTGCCAAAGTAGTAATCCCATGAACTGGCTAGTTACAGGCAGCTCAGTTCCCAATAGGGCATATGTGAAATAAAGGCTCTCCCTACAATGTGCATAACATTACATTCACTTGAACTAAACAATTTATTGTTTAACTGACCATTTCCTTTTAATGAAATAATTCTGAAATTCTTTCTGGAAAGTTTTTTTTTTAATCAAGCTGATAAATGTGATATCATCCATAAAATTGCCAGCATGCTGCTTACTTCTAAGTATAAATGTACACTTTTGCAGTGAGTCTGCTTTAAACATCATAAAGCCTGTATCACTAATTATTTGCATGACAATCAGGGTGTAATATTGATTCTAGAAGGTTAGGAAGGGTACTTGGAAGTATCAACAAGCTATTTTATCTCAGTCTAATCTATGGAGTTTCTCAGTCATCCAGGTAATGGTTGTCCCAAAGGTGCTTTTTCAGGAAGCAATTGGACTTCCTTGTTTTTCTTTGAAGATGAACTTATCATCCAAGAAACTTTTTCAGCTCTGACTGTATGGTGGGGAATGAAAAGATTTATATTCCTTGCAGACAGCTGGTCATTTTCATTCTTTTAATTTAGAGAGGCATTGAGGCCACTTGGAGCCTCAATGTGTCCTTTATCAGTGTTCTCAGGATCACCTAAGTAGTGCAAAGGGGTATTGGCTTGGCTGTTTTCTGCCCTGTGTCCCTTCACTGTTGAAGACAAGTGCAGGCTCTTGGGGACGAGTCTGTGTTGTCTGTATCTCAAACTGAAATGCAAATGGTTCCTGTAGTCTGCAATTTTTTCTGGAAATCCATCTGTACTCCAATACCATTCAAAGGTGGTTTCCAAAGGAAAAAAATAAGAAAGTCCAGTTGCTTTCTGAAAAAGCACCCCTGGGATCTCATTCTAATGTATGGCCAGAGCTTCAACAACTCTTATATTCAAGAATCTTTTGAAAACTATGAGCCTTTGGAACCATCCAAATTGGCCCTTTGACCATGCAAGCGCAGAATAGGCTTTATTGCATCAATCTCAGCAGGAAATATTAATTAACAGTTTTTAAAAAGCATAAAAGGTGTCAGAGCTTTTGAGAAAAGTCTCCAAGGCTTATTGGAAGGCTAGGAGGATAAAGAGCCTGGCAGTTCTCAGGGAAAGATATTCCGAATTTTACCACAAATATCGGTCCTTTTACCCATATTTAATCCTTTATATCCATATTCATGATGATACCATACTGGGACATTCAGACTGCAAAGCAGCTGTGCAGCAGGATGAGGAGTGACATTACATGTCATTTGACCCATTTTTCCATCACTAGAGGTAAAGCATCAGAGTTGCTTAGTAAAGCAGTTATAATTATTACAGATTATTCTGTTTCCACAATATAGTTACACACCTGATGGTGCACAACTGACATACCTATGATCATCATGAATCGGATGCTAAGATAGTCAGATCACAGAAGAGGACTATAGTTCTTTTAGCCCTTTTTTTTCACTCTATGACAGGGGTGTCAAACTCATGGCATCATGTTGTCATGTGACGTATTGTGGCTTTTCCCCCTTCGCTAAAACGGTGGTGGTGGTGGTGGTGTATGGACAGTATGTGACGCATATGGCCCATGGGCCGTGAATTTGACATTTTTTTACTCTATGGTACTGTTTGGCTCTTCTTTTTTTCACCAAAAATCTGTGCTTTGAAGATTTGGCTTTAAGCTTCCCTCTCCCTGCTTCAGTTTTTTCCTCTTTTCAAGAAAGTGGAGAAGAATGACTAAGCAGATGCTTCTATGGTTTATTTGAACATGGTTCTTCCTTAAGAGTAGGAAATTGAACTTAAGTCTATGTTTGCTGGATCCAACTCAGGCGGTGTTTTTATTTAGAAATGTATATCTAATTGCTTAGTATAATATTTCCCATAAAGTAACCACTTTATTCTATTTCTCAGAGATAACCTGTATTGGCTGTTACAGTTTTGTGAAATGTCACTCTTTAAAATATTTGTACTAATTATTTTTCAGGCTGTTTTGTACAATGATAGATCAGTTCTAGAAAATCATCATGCAGCCTCTGCATGGAGCCTCTTCTTATCGCTACCGGAATATAATTTTCTGTCTAATCTTGATCACGTGCAGTTCAAACGATTTCGATTCTTAGTGATTGAAGCAATCCTTGCAACAGATCTCAAGAAACATTTTGATTTTCTTGCTGAATTTAATGCCAAGGTTTGTTGTTCTGCTTAATATTATTTATATTCATTATATTTATAGAATTGTATAGAAATATGCAATACATATGTATGTTATATTGTTTAAGCAATATTGTATACGACTTATTTAATTAGCAATAGCACTTAGACTTATATACCACTTTATAATGCTTTACAGCCCTCTCAAAGCCGTTTACAAAGTCAGCATATTCCTCCCAACAATTTGGGTCCTCATTCTACCCATCTCAGAAGGATGGAAGGCTGAGTCAACCTTGAGCCTAGTGGGATTCAATCTACCAAATTGCAGTAAGAGTAGCTTTCAGTACTGCATTCTAACCACTATGCCACTGAGGCTCCATAAATATTTGCTTATTTATTTGTTTTTTTACAGTATATAATGAAAAGGTTTATAAATAAATGAAAAATACAGAACAAAGTTAATTTAATCAAAACAGGATATAACCAAATTGTTACATACATAATGTACTTAATCTGCATAAAGACCAATAAAATCAAATTTTAGCCACATATAAATAGGTTTTGAATGGCTTTTTAATGTGTTATGTTAGGGAAAATTGAAAAAGTAATTCCTTATCCAGCTGTCACATATTTTATTTGTTCCTGTATGCTTTTACATTGCATTAAGAATCCTCTGAATATAGAACAATATAAAATCAGGAAGAAAAGTAGTCCTACTGTGTGATAGAACAAGCCTCACTTTTTTCGGTAGTCAGTGCAAGAAGGGTTAGGATGCATATCACAACGATTCCTCTATGGTGATCTTCCCAGTCCATCAGTACTTCCCAGAATGGTATAGGAGCCTTTAATATACTTGCTGTAATAAGGTTAAATTAGGTGTTATATGGCCTAGGTCATAGATTGCATATTTTACATTATTGTTATTGGGGGAATGGGAAAGAGCAGATACTGGGAAAGAGCAGATACAATTAGTTGAGGAGAGGGTATTTGTGAAATTATACAGTTCTCTATTCGATACAAATGTCCCAAGTATGATTGGGAAATGTGTATTTAATTTGTAACCCATATCCTAAATTTATTGGCTATTATATACCAATTTGCTTTGGTCTGCCAAATTCATAATTACTGATCAAATGTTGTGGATTACAAATGTGTTCTCTCAGAATAGAAACAAAGAGCAAGGATAACCAATAGACAATGGAAAAAGCACAGGTTTATTGTGATTTTGCTTTTCTAATCTTGTACTTCATTTAATCAGACACATAAATTATAATCTGGAGACAGGATCAGCAGTATTATCAGGGAGAATGAAATTCTGAAGTTACAGATAATGATAATGAAATCTTAATAATACCCATTCATCGAGCAGTTGTTTGTGTGACAGATATTTATGCACTGGGAATTTGATTAAGATTTTTATTCTGGAAAGAACAGTTGGCCTCAATTCAATTAATCACCAGAAAGATGTTGAAGCTCTTAACAGATTGTTGCTCAGATGGATTCTCTTCACAGGAATTGGCACTTTAATTATTTGTAGACTACGTGGCATATCAGTGATAATCTCTATTTGTTTTGGAGTAATCAAAATTTTAGACCGTTTAATATATTGCCCTATCTGAAAGCCGGTTTGTTATTTTATTCTTTTATATACAATAGTGACTTGCTAATTTATTCTACATAAAATGTGGTAAGCAAATAATATATATCACATTGGAAGATGTGCAGATGTATAGATTCTTGATCTATGCATGATATCAGTGAGTTCTGCAAAAGGGTCACTTGAGTGATAATAGAGAAAACACTGAGATCAGTTTCTCATTGTGATACCTTTGAGGAATTTTAGCTGAGAACTATTAGCAGGATATGTTTTGTAGTAGATTTTTCATGGTGCTAATTCATGTATGTTTAATTTATGATTATTTTAATGTCTTGGGTGAGTTTTGTGATTGAAGAAATTTAATCTAAATCCTATTGTTAAAAGTCTATGATGGATCAGAGTATCTTTGATTGCATCAGAAGATTTGTTTTTAAATGGTGGATTTCATAATTGCACTGAGTGGAAGTTGGAAATTATGTATATTTGTACATTGTAAAGTGTTCATTTTATTTGTTCCATCATGAAATGGAAGTCTTGATCCAGTGCCTGGAGGTGTGAAGAATTATATGGGAAGGAACAGATTCAGAATGAATTGTAGCAAGACAAAAGTGCTCTTTTTGAATAGGCCTTCTGCTAATAGATTAGTTCCATCTTTAGCACTTGATAAGGTGGCACTCCATCAGGTTTTCCTAGACTTCTGCTTGAGCAACAGGAATTAGGTCATGGACAGAAGACACATTGGCCTGCTCCAGCTAGTGCACCAATTATAACCTTTTCTAGTTCAGGAGATGCTGTCTTTTGTGAATAATGACCTTTTGTCTTCTAGTTAGACTACTGTAATTTGCTTTACATGGGACTATTCCTGAACATTATTTAAAGTTACAGCATGAATTAAACATAATCCCTTACTTCCAGATTGATTGAAATCTCAGAGTGATAACGGTACTGTGGAGGTTGTATTGTTGCTTTGGGTTCTGGGCCCATTTCAATATGCGGGACATTACTTAAAATATCCTTAATAGCTTAGTTTTTTGGGAAGGGTGCTCTCTCTTCCAGGTAGATTCTGCTTGCTCAATTCATACAGGCCAAGTACTCATATTGAATATTCTTATGCTTGGAAGGAGGCAGCATTTTTTGTTTCATGAGGTCAAGCAGGTCCTTTCTTTGCTGTTATTTAGGAAATCAATGAAGATGTATGAGTGCTCATAAAATTCCTTGAAGAGTGGCTGTCAGGTTGGCTAATGTGATGCAGTTATTATTGTCTTATACGTGTGTGTGTGTGTGTGTGTGTGTGCGCGCACACATAACTGAACATGAATAAATTTCAGTGCATTGCATGTTTTTAATTATTTGCTGAATTCTGTATTAAGTATTCTGCAAGTATTAAGCACAAAATGTTAGACAGGAACAAGGAGGTGTATGTCAACAGCGAAATTCGTTAAAAATACTTTGGGAGACAGACAGACAGACAGACAGGAGTTAGTTCAATTCACTGCATTCAGTGATACTTAAAACACAAATAAGTGTGAACCCATGCCTCCTTCCTTGGAAGTAAGCCATATATTTGGAAATTAATTCAAATTACACATGAGTACTGCAGAATATATGAACAAATTAAACTGTGTTTTGTATAAGAAACTCCCAAAGTGTTTTACATTTATATATGAAAGATATGAAAGGATTGAAGAAAACACTTAGTTTATGCCTTTGTCTCCCTTCTAAATAGGTGAACATTAATGGGCATGGTATTGAATGGAGCAATGAGAGTGATCGACTGTTAATATGTCAGATATGCATCAAGCTTGCAGATATCAATGGTCCAGCCAAAATTAGAGATCTACACCTGAAATGGACAGAGGGAATTATTAATGAATTTTATGAACAGGTAAACTTGTGTAAACAGAACATATATGAAAAAATAATGCAGATAATCTTGTACATGGAATGATTATGTGCATAAAACGGAATCTTAAATATTTTAAGATACACTTAAATATTTTAAGTGTATTCTTTTACAGAGGGATGTAAAATCATGCTAAAAACTGGAATGGAAGTAACACAAAGCCTGCAGGCTGCCTATTCTTCTATTAGACCATTATTTGTGTGAAGGAATATTGACCATAGAATGTGTCCATCTTTTATACCTATTTCATCTGTTCAGAAAGCATCTAAGTGTAATGCAATTTTAAAAGCAAAGATCTAATTATTTTTGCTCTTTGTAACACTAAGTAAGATTATGGGAAGAAGTCCCCTTTTTTTCTTCTCGTTTTCTGTCCAATCTGTTCTAACTGTTCTGTATGTATAAATTTCCAGGGAGATGAAGAAGCAAACCTTGGGCTACCTATTAGCCCTTTTATGAATCGTCATTCTCCTCAACTTGCAAAGTTACAAGACTCTTTTATAACCGACATTGTTGGTCCTCTTTGCAATTCTTATGATGCAGCCGGCTTGCTTCCAGGCCAGTGGATTGAAAAAGACGAGAGGGAAAGCTCTGAAGATTGTGATGCAGAAGAGGATAGTGAAGAGGAATTGGAAGATTTAGGAACAAGTAAGACAAAATGCTTTTTTGAACAATTTGAACTGGTTGAATTGCACCACTGACTGCAACCTTCATAAATGTGAATCAGTTGCCAAGCAACTGAATTCTGATCATGTTGACCATGGAGATGCTGCAATGGCCATGTGAAAAATGGTCATGAATCACTTTTTGCAGTGCTGTTGTAACCTTGAACATTCACTAAATGATCTGTGTTGAGGACTATCTGTATTTCTATAAAAGAACTTTCAACTGGTAACAGGCCTCTTTTTTCTCCTTCCCCCACCCCCTCTTTTCTTTAAACAGGACATAAATTAAACACATAGTTTATTTTCTAAAAACGTGTTACTTATTTGAAATAAGTTTGGAAAATTTGTTTTCTTTTGCAGAATTACAAAGAAGAAAAAATGGACAGCAAATGTTTAGTCAACTCATATACCATTTGAACGAAAACCATAAATTGTGGAAGAAAATAATTGAAGAAGAAGAACTAAATACATCAGAAGAAAATGCACATTCAGAAAATACCACCTTATGTCAAACAGATGAGATTCAGGTCATTGAGGAAGCAGATGAAGAAGATGAACGATATTAAGAACAAGGGAAAACACTTTAAATAGACTTCATAACAGTGTTCTGGACTGCTACAAGAATATATTTTTATCCATAATGCTGGCTGTAAACTGACAGCCCTGAGGGAATTATGAAAAAGAGTATACTGAATAATGTGAAAGGACACTTATTTCTTCAGCATTATCACACTTCTATGCACTTTTGCCACATGGAAATTTTTAAAAAACTTCATAGACTTACTGAACACAGTACTGCATTCCATGATGAAAATATTTTATGTCCAGCTTGGTTTTCAAGTATCTTGTTTGCTGCCTTCCTGAAAGTAACTTTTTATTATCAAAAGGGAATTAACAGTTTGGAGAAAAATCAATATGATTTTTCAAGCTACAAGGACATTCTGTTTTACAGAAGCTCTTGAACAAAGGCCTATAATGTTTTAGAATTGGTATTTTGTTTTAATGTGAACCTTAAAATCACTGTGCCTATCAACAAGCAGTTCCCATAAATTTAATTTGCAAGAGTTTGATTAATGAAGTTATTGGATTGATTTAACCATTAGATGGCTGCAATCAGAATTGCCAGGTACTTATGGTTAAAACTGAATTTCTTTTGCATCTGTTTGATGCTTTCGTTTTTACTGTGGTAAATAGCCTGCTATTTTATTTTTCTAAAAATGTACAGGTTTCCAATGAGTATTCAGGCTAATTTGCTAAATATACCCTTGTTGCCTTTTTTCTCATTGTTCTGTAATAGAACATACAAGCTATTTAACTATTTTAATAATTGCAGGATTTTATTCTTTTAGTCAATGTTATAAATATGTTCCGTTCTTTTTCAGGATCATGTTTAAAAACATGGCACAGCAGATTTTATATTTACAGATTTATGCTAATGCTAGATGGTCATTAAAAATTGACTTTTGCTCTGTATATAATCATCATAAAAATTAAAAGATGGTTTTGTATAAATGTTCTAAACTCAGTTTTAGTCACTTTATATGGTATCCAACATATCAGAAATATTATTGAATAAACTTTAATAGGACAAGCTTGAAAGAAACATTACTATATTCTCATAAAATCAATTATCTGATCTATTTTATGTTAACTAAGTTTCAATTTCATTTTTTATAAAGTATCTATTTGTATCTGGATATGGCAGGTAGATCTATTGCTGTTCTAGAATTGTATTCTTAATTGAAGCCAAACTCCTTTATTTCATCTGGGGCCAATAAGTAATTAGCAATTATCTTTTCTTTTCTTTAAGGGGAGTAATGTTTGATGGCTCATGGTATTCTTTCTCCATCATCCAATTTTACAAGGGAACCAGGTGATTAGTGCTGGGGTGAGATTATCTTTTGTTTCCTAGGAAAATGTATGAGATGCACAATTATGTGAAGTCTTGATATTTAGTACACCAATAATAGAATTCACACAGAAAACCCTTACTGTCACACCCGTGTTAGAATCTGATTTTGAGGGAGAGGAGGAACAGCCAACAGGGAGTGGGAGTGTGGTTCTGGAGGTTGTGGAAGAAAGTGGGGAAGGGCACAGGCTGGCTGGGCATTCAAAGGAAGGCCCAGGCCCTTTCCCTCTTTATCCTAGGGCATGCAGGGAGGAGTGGAGAAGGGAGAAATGTGAATGGCATGGTCTACAGGGGAGGAAAAGGCCTTGATCCCCTTCATGGGCTGCAGCTGTGAGGACTGTTTAAAATGACATGGATCAGTGCTGGAAGCAAAGTGTGAAAATATTTCTAGTTTGTCAGTTCTTATCTGAGTTCTGGCATCCTTCCCAGTGTATTTCGATAACTGTGGATGTCTTCAAGCCCTTACCCTTCCTTGTCTCATTAATTGCTTCAGTATGGTTTGTATGGTTTTTTTTCCATTTGTAATTTATATGTATTTTGAGTTTGAACAGAAGTTCTTCATTTTCGCAACTGTTTGTGGGGGAGTTTTTTCTCCAGTCAATGATAATTGGACCTTTGAAGCCAAGTTGAAGGAATTAAAGGGACTTCACCTGTTTTTGTGACTTTGTTACTTTTGTATCCCACCCTGGGTCATCACACTTACATAAGCAAGGTTAGAGAGGCAATCTGATATAGTGATTAGGGCTTAAGCTTAAGAAACACTATGAGTTCTAGTCCCCCTTAGTCACAAATCCAGCTGTGTGACTTTGGATCAGTGAGCCACTCTCAGCCTTAGAGAAGAGACACTTCTGAAAACCTTGTTAAGAAAACTGCATGGATTTGTCAGGCAATCTCCAAGAGTTAACAGTGACTTGAAAGCACCAGGAAAAAAAAGAGGTAGGCAATATTCCTCAATTACTGGATTTATGTATCTATGATACATTGATCTATGTATCTGAGAGGAAAAAACAGAGTGGTCTAGGCTGTTCCTCCAACTGGCCAATTTGAGGACTCCCTCAGAGAAGAAAAATGCCCAGTGCTGGGTGGAAATGGGCTAGTGCCTTGGAAAGACACAAAAGTTTCCTCCATGGAGTACTGCGGGAGGTAAGCAGTAAAAAAACCCTTATTATTGGATCTCAGCTGCTGTAACTGGTTGTTAGGAGACTAGAAATGAAAACTGGGAGAAAAGTAGTGGGAAAAATAGTTTAAGGACTTAAAGAAGAAAAGAAATGGTAAAAAGAAGCAAAATGCAAGAAGGTTCAACCATCAAAAGTAGAGCAGCAGCAATGGTCCCAAAACTATAAGCTGCCACCAGGATTTCTGGCCCTACCTACTTAGGAAGTGAGCAAAAGTTATCCAGCCAATTTTATTTTCTGACATAGACCAATACAAATACAATACAAATCCCTCTCCAACTGTTTTTTTATTCAGAAAAAAACACCTGATTAGGCCTTGTTTGTATTAAGTTGATCAATCAAGGGTTGCATTGATTGATGCCCAAGGCATCTCTCAAAAGCAACAGTAGTTAAGAACTATTTTGGACTATATTCTGTCTTGTAGCATAGAATAACAATTGTTTGTAGCTGCTTAAATTCAGCCCAGCACTTTTCAGAGCACACCATCTTGGGTTTGTTGTTCTAGGTTAGATCCAACTTGAGTGCTGAATTTCACTATATTTGAGCATATAAACTCAGTAGAAATCAGCTAGCTGAAAAAATTATCTTGAACAATTATGTTCTCTGGAATATAGTGGCCATCTTTCTTTTGCACATTATTTTATTTTAAAAATTATTGAGAATCAAGGGAAAAATAAAGGGCTTCTATCATTTCAAACTAAAGAATCAGCCACTGGTATTACCCATTATGAACATGGGATACTGTCCTCTATTCCATTCTTGAGCTTTGATGTTAAACTGGTTAATCTGCTCTTGTCTTTGTCCTTGCAGTAACAATTCAACTGATTCTTCCTTTCTTAATCCATTGAAACTTTAGCACCTTGGAACTCCAGATTCTGATTTGGACTCTGGCGCATGCTTCAAGTAAAACCAGTGATATTGGGTCAAAAGTCAAAGTGTTGAAAGGCATAGAACCACGAGACTGCAGAAAGAGGCTCTTTAGTCATCACAATTTGTTTAGAATTTATAGTTGTTAAATACAACACTATGGACTCTAATTGATGTAAAGCAGAAGCCTTGAAGCCTGGATAGGGTAAAGCTTGCCATTGGAAATGACCCAGTATTTGAGACATTGTCTTTCCCCCAGCTGCTAGAATTCTTGCTTCATTCCCTAAAATTGTCTCTTTGGACCTGCATCCAGTTTGTTCTTCTTTGAGAGGGGAGAACAAATGCAGAACTTTCTGGCAACCTTAGAAATTTCATCTCTGCTAATCTCTCTTGGCTAGAAAAAAAATATCTCACAAGTCTTATCTGCCTGCCAAACACAGTGGTTCCCTATTTCCCTAATAGGTGTCCTTAAATAGGACACCTATTTCAATGTTGCAATTTAGCCATATCATCCTTTTCCCTGTAGAAGAGAAAAGGCCATTTTCAGTTCAAGAACTGAACTATCAAAGGCTCCATGAGTTTCAACAAGTATCAAACTATTATGGTTCTACCTTCAGGATCTCCACCTTTATTGTGCTGCCTTCCAGATTTTAGCTATGTCTCAGTGTGGATTCCAGCCATCTTATTTGCAGATATAGAAAAGGTGTGTGATAATCACACAGCTGGCATCTCATATATGGAGAAAGGCAGGACTTCCCATCCATGTCATCTACTAGAGACTAAAATATATGTCTACAATAACAATGGAAGCAGATTATGTTCATTTCCAGATGCACTACTATTTTCTCTCTTCTCTGTTCCAGGCTGCCTTCATGGTTTCCAGAATATTTTGCATCCCTATAGAACAGGGGTGTCAAACTCACATCATCATGGTGGTGTCACATGACATATCAGTCCTTTTTTCTTCTTTGCTAAACTGGGAGGGGGTGGGGCCAACACATGACACATCTGGCCCATGGGTCATAAGTTTGACACCCTGCTACAGAGGAATGCACTATTTTCTTACACTAAGTAATTTTTGAAGGGCTTCCAAAACCTGTCTCTACCTCACATTCCTAGTCTAGATTGGTTATTTTCCAAATTATTTACTACAGTATTTTCAGTTAAAACCAAATGAAACTCAGCAACTTTATCATAACTGAGCTAAAATCAAACTGAATAGAAACCAGTTTTCTTTCTGGTTTTTTATAGAGTTGATTCTAGGACTCTGCTGAAAATACTTTAAAAACATACTTTAAAACACCATAAAATCCTTTTGCCCAAGAAATGGCAATTCTATATTGTGTCCTGAAGAATGGCTTAATTTACCTTGATATCACAAAATACTTTTGTTTAAAATGAATTTTGCTAAATTTTTCAGTAAAGTGTTTTAAAAGACAGTTTGTCTGAAATTTAGTGTACAATAGATATATTAGCATTATTATTTTACTTTTTGTGGTTTTTAACATGCCTTTCATTTCTATGTGGCTTAAATGTTGAGATAATAGTTCTTATTTACTTATATTTGATTTGTAAGCATTTTATTTACTTATATTTGATTTGTAAGCAGTTGATAAAGTGATAAAGTATGATGTTTTTGATACTTTCACCTGGGCTCTGAGAGGTTAGAACAGCAAACCACACTGGAATTTATGTTGCAGTAAACATAAATTTTGGATATTTATCTATTAGATTTGGAGCCTTTCTTTCAGGAATTAAGGGCACTGGACATAATCCTCCTTCTACATTTGCCCACAATAAACTTTTAACGTGAGTTGGAGTGAAAGAAACCACCCAAAGGCTAATAGGATAGACTTGAAGCTGACTCTCCCCGATCCTAGAACAACTTCTGAATCAGTATATCTCAGTGGCTCTCAAGTTTGTTGGCACTGTTTATAAAACTTTCATAAGGCCATCGTTGAGCAGAAAGACTGTTTTTGCTTATTCACAAAGTTGGCAAATATGTCCCTGAGTCACTTGTGTTCTTCAGGGCTAACATGACACATCCAGGAATAATAAGAACAGTGTGTCACTCAAACCTACTTCAGGCAGAGAATTTTAACCAGAATTTGAAACTATGGCTTGTTTTAAGGTTGCTTATTGCAACATAGGTTTGTGTGCTGCCTCAGAAAGTAACAAAAAATAAAAAAAGGAGACACCACTGCTCTCGGATAGATAACATGATACCACCCATGTTTGCAAGAATGTCCATGGCCAAATTCCTGCAAAGAAAATAAGTAGGTTTTCTTTATTCCAGGGGTGTCAAACTTGATTTCATTGAGGGCTACATCAGGTTGTGTTTGACCTTGGGGAGTTGGGGGGGCATGACAGGGTGGACATCGGCAGCTCAATGTCCCTCATGTTGGGGGTGCCTGTGGTGGCTTGAGTGCTCTAACAGCTAAAATGGGCTCCCGAGCTCCATTTTCAGCTGCAACAGCCTCCTGCAACTCTCTTCCAGTGAAAATGAAACACCATTTTCACTGGCAGGGCAGTCCTTTGTGGTTTCCAGGGTGGCCCTGCGGGTCAGCTCTAGGCACCCCACAGGCCAGAATTCCTGGCCCGTGGAACTTGAGTTTTACACCCCTGCTTTATCCCATCTGGTGAGATTCTATCTCCACTTGGCTCTCAACCTCCAAAGCATAAAAAAATAAAAGTAAGATGAAAGGAGCAGCTGGTGAAATGAACTCAAAGGAATGCTACGATAATGACTGGAGAAGAAGGCAAAGAAGTGTAGTTTTCCAGACTTTCATGTTGGGCTTCCATGGATACAGTTCATCAGTCTGGAACCCGCATTACGTATTTGATATTAACACAGTTGAGAAAGTCCAGAAATACTTCACAAGAAGAGTTCTCCACTCCTCTACTCGTTCCAGAATACCTTATGCCACCAGACTTGAAATTCTAAACCTAGAAAACCAAGAACTACGCAGCCTTCGGTCCGATCTAAGTATTGTATATAAAAATTATACATTGCAATGTCCTACTTGTCAATGAATACTTCAGCTTCAACCATAACAAGAGCACACAATAGATATAAACTTGAGGTAAACTGCACCAAACTTGATTGAAGGAAATATGACTTCAGCAACAGAGTGGTCAATGTCTGGAACACTCTATCTGAATCTGTGGTTTCTTCCTCAAACCTAAAAACTTCAACCTTAGACTGTCTACTATTGACCTCACCCCTTTCCTAAGAGATCTATAAGGGGCGTGCATAAGCGCACCAACATGCCTACCATCCCTGTCCTATTGTTTCTTTTTTATTTTTCGTATATGTATCCATTCCATGTATTCATAACTATGTTTATACTTATACTTGTTATCTTATTATCGCTTGACAAAATCAATCAATCAATCGATCAATAAATAAATAAATAAAATAGGTCTCTCACCCATGATCCTTGTGCATGACACACCAACATATTATACCCGTATATTCACTCATTAAGTGTTTATACTGCTGATGACTTTAGTCTCCTAGTGGTGAACTATACAATACAAGCATAAACAATATCAATTAAAATGAATAAAAATAAGTTAAAATCATCATGTTTGTTTTTAAAATATTTTAAGGACTTTTTAAATGCCTACAAAGCATTTAAGATTTCATGACTAATTTCAAGTTTGCAATACATTTTTGTCAATTGGAAATATCACAAATCCTACTTCCAGCTGAACTATTCCAAAAGCTAGGAAAAATACTAACCATGTTTTAACGAAAACCCACCAAGGGGAAACAGTTTGCAGCTATGGAGGAATAAATGAAAGAATCACTCAAACTTCTACATTAACGTTATTGTTCATTATTATTTAGACTGATGCATTAAAGAGGGATACACACAGTGTAAAATGTTTCAGAAAGTCCCCCTACCACTCTTGTTGTGCTTTCCCTGTGTTCCAGTAATGCTGCCAAGACAGAATGACTCAGACTTTTGACTCATCTCCTCCCATCAGTGTTATCCTCAGAATCACTCACTGCTAGATGAGATCAGGAGAATCAGGAAGTGCATTTCTTTTGCTCTGCTGTGATCAAAATAGCTGAAGCCCCTGTCTTGAAAGTTGTCCATTATGGAGTATCAGACTAGAAATCATCCTCTGATTTACTTTGAAGACCAGGACTTATAGATTTATGCCAGGCAGAAAGAAGCTGAATTTATCTCGGCTGTTCAATGGTGTCTGTGATAAGTCATGATGACAGCAAATGAACATACTATGTGTTATGACACCATTGCCCAAGATTCAACTTAGTAAATGTCTATGGAGTTTCTCAGTTATTCAGGTCATGGTTATCCCAACTGGTTTTTCAGAAAATCCAGTTGCCTATTGGGATTCAACTTAGTACTTGCATCAATATGTGCTCCCAAAGCACCTTTGGGATTCAACTTAGTACTTGCATCATGACAGCTATGGTTGACAGCTTCTCAACCAGATATCATGTCCTTTGTATCAGAAAATCACTTTATAGAAGTTCACAAAACTATTGCTGAAGCTGCAATATATAGTACAGTATATACCATATCTTTCAGAGTATAAGACACTCCGAAGTATAAGATACACCTAGCTTTTGGGGAGGAAAACAAGGAAAAAAAAATCTGCCTCTGCCTCCCAGCAATTTGCCTCCTTGCAGCAAACAGCAAACAGCCTGGTCAACTTTAGCACAGCCTGATCAGCACAAGCAGCTGATTGTCAGTTGGATTGGCCTCCCGAGGACCAGCTCTTTCAAGCTGCAGGAATCCCCATCGCCTATTGCCACTTCTGCGCACCCCATTTTTGGCCTCTGCATCTCATTTTTAGCCTCTGCACACCGCATTTTTGGCTTCCACACGTTCCATTTTCGCCATTCTGGGCAACGGGTATCAGAACGGGTGGGAAATGAGGTGCAGAGGTCAAAAATGGGATGTGGAGGCTGAAAACGGGATGCACAGAGGTGGCAATAGGCAATGGCGATCCCTGCAGCCTGAAACAGCTGGTTGTCGGGAGGCCGATCCAACTGACAATCAGCGGCTTGTGCTAATCAGGCTGGACTAAAGCTGATCAGGCTGTTTGCTGTTTACTGCAAGGAGGCAAATTGCTGGGAAGCAGAGGCAGATTTTTTTCTCTGCAAGGAGGCAAATTGCTACAAGGAGGCAAACTGCTGGGAGGCGGAGGCCAATGGGTAGGTGGGGCTTCAGCAACATTCATTGTATAAGATGCACAGAAGTGTATCTTATACTTCGAAAAATGTGTGTGTGTGTATGTATACAAATTATACACACAAATTATAAGATCCCTTTCTCAGATTTAGCAGAGGACTAGGCTTTAGATGGATTATGTGGCACAATATTTTGCTACCAAAGGTCATAATTCACTAAGATCAAAATTTTCACATCATGAACGTAGATGGTTGTACACATATGTATGTAGATGGTTTTTTAACCACCAGATGGATGTAGATGGTTTCTTAACCACAATTATTCTAATACACAATCATGGTGGAGAAATGTCTTTTGGATGCAAAATAGTTAATAGCTGGGTGCGGTCAAATGCTTGGCTTTCTGCTTTAAGGAACCAATTTATTTTCCTTGGCTTAAAGCCAAGTCAGCTGTTATACATTGTTCTCATTGATTGAAAGGGTGATTCACCTTATATACTTCAGCATGATCTTATGATTTTGTTTCTTATCAGTTTTTGTTTTGTTATATGGTAGGGAGAATTTGCTGTAGTGGTCAGAAAAATAGTTATCCATACATAGGTTCTTGTTCTATTGGTGTCTTCAATTATTGTAATGGATCTGGCTCGGTCAAGGAATATTGGAGACAGAGATGGTATAGTATGGATGTTAGCCAAAATGTCATCCTCCTCTTTTTCTAACCTTCAAGACTTGCCATTTTTAATATTAACGCCATAAAAGAGGGTTAACTATGGTATCATCAGGAAATTGGTACTTAATAAAAATAAAATAATTATACCAGAGAAATGGAGTGCTATGTTTCCCCAGTATAATAATTTGCTTTATTTATAATATTCATAGCTACCCATTAAATTATAAGTATATAAGTTACCCATATCTTAATATTAATTAACCCATGTTAATTATATTAATAGCTACCCCTTAATATACACTGCATAGGTTTTTTTAAAAAGTTTTCCACCAGAATTCATAAAACTTCTTGAAACTATTTTCGCTGTTTTTTTTAAAACAACACTTAGGGAAGCATTAAGTTTAATTTCTTTTCTATCACTTCTAAATCCTGCAGCTTGTCTTGTCCTACTTTTCCTTAAATCATTTTTTGAAAAGCCTAGTTATCCATTCCCTCCCTTAAAACCCAAAGCCTTTTCAATGCATGGAATGGAATATAATGCCTTTGATTTGTACTTGCCAACAACTATTATAATAAATACCTCTGTGTGCATCCTTTTCATCATGGCTGCATTCTAAAGTAACACCACCACCACCGCCTGTGAAATTACTCAGGCGGAATCCTTCCTTTATGCTTACTAGCTACTGCCTTGAAGGAACTAAGCTTCAAGTTACTGTTGAGACAGACACATAAAATCTGAGGAAAAAAAGACAGAAACCACATACATTCTTCATGAACCTATTCCATTAGGATTTATTTTGTTTGTTTACAGCATTTAAATCCATCAAAAGTTAAAGACAGTGTAATAACCATATTAAAACCAATACATTAAAACCAAAAACCTGGCACCAAGTTGACCTTCTAATGTTGCAGTCAGCACATCTTATTTGATTGTTTTGGGGGAAATAATTTTATTTCCTTTTCTAAAAGAGAGATGCTTGTTGGGCTGTTAGGAGTATGTTGATGTAAGACAATATTATGAAGGAATGGGGTAAGAAAGAAGCCACGTTTTGTCACTGGAAGCTCTCATTCACTTCTTCCCTTTTTGAAAAAACCATGGCAGGTTAAATGTGCCATTTTCTCATTTCAGGGGAAGAGCAACTAGTAGAAATGATACTTGACAGCTTTAAGAGTTGTGGACTTCAATTCCCAGATTTCTTCCTCCTGTCATGCTAGCTCAGGAATTCTGAGAGTTGAAGTCAGAGATGGTATTCAGCAGGTTCTGACCAGTGTTGGAGAATCAGCAGTGGAAGTTTTTGAGTAGTTCAGAGAATCGGCAAGTACCCACCTCTGACTGGACCCACCCCCCATCTATTCTTTGCCGCCCAAGTCCCAGCTGATTGGCTGGGTCTTCTTTTGTTGCCCTGCACAGGAGAACAGAGCTGGAAAGCAGGTTAGTGGGGTGATGGAGGGAATGGAGATTTTACAGTATCCTTCCCCTGCCCCTCTCACAGAACCGGTCGTAAAAAAAATTGAATCCCACCACTGGTTGAAGTCCATAAGTCTTAAACTTGCCAAGTTTGAAGATCCTTGCTGTAGCATAACTGTTTCAATTGAAAAACCAACATTTCTTTCCCTCAGTTGCAGTATCTTTGCTTTATATTATAAATGAATATTACATATCCGATGAAGAGAAAATTCAATTCTAATACTCAAAAGAACTTTATATAATATGGATATAGGTTGTCTTGCACATCTGCTCAAAAATGTAATACTTTCCTCCAAATTTTCTTCTTTCACTTTCTTTTTTGGTGAAACACAAATAATAATAAAACCATGTACACACACTTTAATGATATTTCAGCCAATCATTAAATTTGGAGATATAAGATTTTTTTTGTACAATTTATTGCTTCCTTTATTTTACAAAAAGTGAATTAAATATATTAATAGTGATATTTAAAATATCTCATAAGAGATTACACTTCCTAATACTCCTTTATATGTATTTAATAAATACTCTATATAAAATACATCTTTCTTTTATTTATGAAAGAGGTCCAAGCTGTAAAATTCTGAACATTATTGCCATTCTATTTTTAACAGTTATCTAATATGATAGTATTTTTAATAGGAGAGTATCAATGAAAAAACACAAGATAGGCTTACAATAGCTATAGAGAATATTTATAGCTCAGGGTTGACATGAGGAGTCATTACCCAACTAAGTAATATCATCAGTGATAGCAAGGAGTGGGTTTTGCTCATCATTTCCCCATGCCTCTGTGGCTGTCATGGTAATATTTAATATCGTCTCTCTGCACAAATGAGATATGGATGAGGTTGCAGCGTCATACCAAATTTTGGCTTAAGGTTTAGAACCAAAGCACCAGGAAAATGTAGATGGAATCTTTGAAGTAATGCTGTAAAAAATAAAAACATTTCCATTCTGGCCAGCTGCTCTCCTAAACAGTGTCTTCGTCCTAAAAGGGAGGGATGGGAAGGCAGAGAAAATATTTGTTTTTTTAAATCAAGAACTACATATGAAATGAAGCAAAACAGGGGCCCATTTTTAAAAAAACTATCATTAGTAAGGAATCGATCTCCACCAAAATAAAATATGTATTTACAGTTTGAATCTATGTATATTTATAGATTATACATTGAAAATAGGAGATCAACAAACTTATGTTTTTGAGTAAATAATTATTGATTTTTAAATTATAAGCACATAATATATTCCTTATTCTTATAAAACAGAATGAATTTTCATAGATATGCTTCTCAGCTTTTGGAAATGCTTTCCAAAGATGAAATTAAATGTTATAGTATCGAATTCATTTTATATCATATCTTATTTCAGCATTGATAATTCATTATGAAGATAATCCATTGGTGGCACAGCACTTTAAAAGTTGTACACAGGAATTTCAGCAGTCCTTATAGACTGTGATAATTGGTAAGGAAATTGGTACATATTGCATCCTTGGAATGAATGCACCATTTGTTCAATGTTTGGTTCAATGTTTTTTTCCTATTATAAATCCAGCTAATGTTTTATCAATCACATAAACATGTAACATTAAGAAAGCAATTCAGGGGGCTTCCGGTTTTGAGCCTCTTCGGCGACAGATAGAAATCCGTGACCGTGCGCGGTTTCGGTCTGGGCTTGCTACTGGAGTGCTCCAAGCCGGCTGGTTTTGGGGCTAAGCCACCCCGTAGAGGTGGTAAAGAGGGGGGAGACTGCCAACGGGGTTGAGGAGAGCCGCATCTCTCCTCCTCAGCTGGCCATTACTCCCTTTCCCGAAGGTGGTTGCAGCTGTGGTCAGAAATGACCACTTCAAAGAAGAACTCGACTGGAAAAGAATGTGGAGGAAGATAAGAAGTGAAAGTTCTGGCTGACCGGGTTAAATTGCAAAAACAACAATGAAGGTACCCTGGAATTTAAACTAAAAAAAAAGTAACATCGTTCCCAAAGAAGATTCAGAAGCAGCGAAGGAAAGTGAAAAGGAAAAGGTTTGGCTTTTTTTTTCTTCTCTCCCTTTCCGTATAACTGACAACCAAGAGACTTAGATAAGAAATTGGAAAAAAAATCCGCTTTGACATCAACAGGCAATTAAGCTGAAAATAAAATAACATGTCAAAGGGATAATAAAGACTTCTGGACATTAAAACGTTTTTTATAAACAGGAAAGGAGAGAAAAAGAATAAAAGGGCAGGATCTGCAAAAAGGGAGGAGACTGCCTGGAATTAAAAGGAATCTACAGTAAAACTTTAACAAGACTTTTCAAAGATACATTTTAACTGAAACTTGGTAACTAAATTGGAAACTAAAGCAAAAAGAAACAGCTTGCGTGTTTTTGGATTATTTGGTGATCATTGGCCTCTTGGTTATTGCATTTGAATGACTAAAATTAATCGGGTGGTTGCTTAAAAATTTATATAATGGCACTACTTCTGGATGAATTGAAAATGGAACTTAAAAAGTACAAAGAAGATGCACAAGAAGGGAGAGGCTCTTTCAGCTTCGTTTTTCAATTCTTAGAAATGGAGATTTGGAACTATGAGAAACAACAAGAAACGTCTGCAAAGCAAGAAGACTGGGACAAAGAAGAAGCCATCTTTAATGAACAAGTAATTCTATGTGGGGAAGAAAAAGGAAAGGGGGGAAAGAGATTGGAGAATTTAAGACTTAAAAAAACAACCAAAGAAAAGAAAAACAGTTTGAAAAATAAGTATAATATTGGAAAGCAACAGAAGAGGGGAATACAGAAGAGAGTCATAGAGGTAGAGAGACAAGGGGGTAAAAAGGGGAGAGAGAAGAAGAGAGGGAAGAAGGAAAGGAAAAAAAGTTATAAAGGACGGAAACAAGACATAGAGAAACAGGGCCTATTTAGAGATAATGGGTGAAAATTTAACTGAAAAAGGGATTCTGTAAAGGTACATAAGATTGTATTGTTATATTAGTATTAGAAATAATTTTAGAAAATTGAAAACAATGTATGATTAAAATGAGGGATAAAATAGCTCCTGTAATGTTGTGAAATGTTTGTTAATAAAATAAATGAAATAAAATAAATGAAAGAATTGAATTAGAAGGGGACGGGAATATTTTAATTAGTTAATGTTTTATAAAATGTAAGTGAAGGGGGGAGGTTAATTATGGAAAACGTATAACTGTTCCCATAGAATTATGATATTTAATTGAAAAGTCATGTTAAAGAAGTTAAGATCTTAATGAATATTAATATTAATGATAGAATTGAATTGGAATGGAATGTGTTGTTTTAACTACATATATTTATAATCCCTTTTTTTTTCCTTTTTAAGAATATAGTGTGTATTTTAAGAATGTACCAAGCAGAATCCGAATTGAAGTTATGTATTATTTTGAATGTTAAACTTTAAGGTATATATTGAAGCTTAAATAAGAGTTAAATGGATAAAATTAAAATATATAAAGATGTCATACTCCAATCAGCAACTTCAGGTCTCATTTGTTTAATGAGAAAAGATAATATGAAATTGAAACAGGACAGACCAAAAGTACAAATATAAGGATTTGAATCAAGGCGAGATAATTAAAATAAAATTAAGAACATTAAAAGAGGGTAGAAGCTGTGTAGAAAATGTAAAACAGTAATAAGATATGGAATTGAACATAAAAATGAGCATGAAATTGAATTTGTGTCTGTACGAAGAAATGTAACCCGGGATCACGCTACTTTCAAAAAAGATGCTTTATTTGTATTTCTTTGTGAAAACTCAAATAACATTTACAAAAAAAAAAAAAAGACAGCAATTCAATTCCCATTGTTGATTGACAGTTTCTTATCATAAAAATTCTGGGAGGTTAAAATATAGTTCATTCAAAAAGAGGTTTTTTTTTTCAATTGCTATGACTGAAAAACTGAAAAAATGATTACCATTTGTTATATATATTAACAAACAAATCTTCCCTGGGAAATTAGTTTTACCTATACAAATCCATTCTTGATAAGAATACTGAATATTAATCTTTAAAATATTTGTATTGCTCTGCAGGTCACACACATACAAATACACAGAGAAGAAAAACTCAGGCATTTATTTCCGAAGTATTTGTTCTTTTTCTCTTTGCTTTTAATGCTGTCCAAAGTTTAGTTTTCTTTTTAACTGTTTCTAACTCAGGAAGACTACACCTGCCAGAATACTCTACAAGATTTCATGTAACAAAACTAACCAAGGAGAAGTTATGAAAAAAAAAAATCTGAGAAGGAAGTAAGATCTGAAATGATAGAAAAAGTCATTCTCCTTAGTCTACCTCTTTAATCTATCTGTGTCCAGTTCAATTTTGGACACACGTTTCTTCCTTTTCACATAAAAACGCTGTAGAAGGTAAAAATTACACCTATTGATTGTTAAGTAGAAAGCTATGAAAAGAGGTTACAGAGGTATTTGTCACCGCTGTGGTGGGTGGGAGAGATCTAAGGGTTTTGAATTGTGGCTTTTCTGCACAAGTCTTAAATCTTCTGCACAAGTCTTAAACTGAGAGGAAAAAAGAGATATAAGAAACCAATAGGCAGACAGTCATTTATGAGAAATCCCACAACTTTCACCATTGCATTGTGTACCAAGATCAAATAAAAAACAATGATAATACCATGAAATGTTTACCGATGAAAATTTCACTGTTTTCTTGCATTGCAAAGGTAAAAATAAAATCCCACTCAAATCAAGCTTGACTCTTGGTGACTTCAAGTAGATGTTATTGCAATAATAAGTGGGGGTTTTTTCCAACTTTCAAGCCCAACTTTCACTTCTGGAATATCCGTATGAACTTCCATCTGCTTCTACTAAGCACATCCTAATTCATTTTTTCAGTTAGGCACTGTCACCACCTGTAAGCTATTATCCTGATTTCACAGATTAATAATAAAAACTGCCCTTTTACACAAATTTATTAAAGCAGAATATTTAAAGCATTTTACTGTTACATATTATATCATATTCATTATGTATTTACTCATCATTAAATTTATGGACACATTTTTTCTGCTTACCTAGTGAAAAGGGAATAAATGCTTCTTTCTTGACAAACTGTCCTGAGTTGTCCAAAAATCTTTCAGGACAAAACATTTCAGGGTTATTCCAGTATTTTTCATCAAAATGTACAGAATAGAGATTTGTGATTACAGTAGTGCCTTGAGGGATAGAATAACCACGGACGACTGTATCCTTAGAAGTTGCATGAAAAATGCCTAACGGAACTATATTACAGAACCTTAAAATTTCATGTAGCACTGCCTCGGTATATGGCATTTTACACTTATCTTCTAAGCATGCTGTTTTGTTGGGACCAATGACTAAGTCAATTTCTTTATGCACATGTCCTGTTAAAAGAAAAAGCTTTTAGACAGTATGTAAGCATCTACATTATGTGTAACCCATAAGATTTGTACTTACATATGAAATTTCAATGTAAGATTAAGAAAGGTTTTTTTAAAAAAAGATTATCACTTGAACATTTGTGGACTTGACAGAACTGTGTGGTTGTTGTTTCTCTTACTTTTAAAGCTTTTTCTCTCTAGTGAGGTATGTATATAAACTCTATGTAGATTATATAATCAACCCAGAAGATAATTATGCTTTTGAGAAATAGCTGAAAATTCAGAAATGTTGAACATTCCAGACTCATTTTGTGTCTTGCATTAATAAAGTCTCTCTACGAACTCTTTCTGATCCCCAGTTCCTTGATACTTTTAACTAAAGATTTCATGGAGCCTTTGAGTACAACATATATGTTATATCATCAAGCTATGAGCTCTCTTCCAGTTCCTATATTAAAAAAATATTGCATGAGGGACTATAAGCTCATCCATATTTTATCTTGGGACTGAAACTATGTCCATTCTCATATTACTTCATTAAAAGACATTCTGTTTAATATAGTAGTAACTCTGTGATGTCAGACTGGTACACCTCTTTCTTTCATTATTTTGATTTTTTATTTATTAACAGAAGTTTCAACACAATGTTTTAAAACATGATTATTACTTTATAAATATATTAAATCATATATTTTATTATAAAAAGCTAGAATAAATTATTTCAAACCATTTTTCATATAGTAACGTATATATCATAGGAATCCCTAGACAACATCTTGTCTACAAATATTATATTGTTTAGTAAAGTTAAAAACAAAATTCATCACATGGTTGGTATCCACAAATACTTTCCTCCACTAAGGTAATCAACTTTAAAGAGGTCTTATGTTTTCAACTTTTACTCCTACAAGCAAAACTATCTGACAACATACCACCTGTGCTCTTATGACAGTCATAGATTTTCTTTAACATTTCAAATATTTAATAATCTCTTAACCAAATTTGATGCTTCCTGATAGATTTATTCTATAATCTGTTAAGGATTGTAATTCTATATTCCTTCTGTCATGTAATTCTGTATATTCTTCTTAGCATATCAAGAAAGAAATGCAAAGTTGCCTACATAGCCAATCTGTACCCATTTTGCACTTGTCAGAATTTGTTTTGCTATATGTCAAGGTAGGGCAAGAAGACAGATACACACACACATACATATATATGTCAAGTTTAGTATACAAGGTCAATAATTTATGTCAAATAATATTAGTTGCAATTTATTCCCCAAAATACCAGCAAGAACTGATTAATGGTGGCCAAAGAAGCCCAAACTTCTCATCAAAACAACCTCACCAGTTCAATAATTTGATATGTTACTGTTTTAATATATCCTCCAAATTTCAGAAATTTTAGAAAAAAAAAGAAACCCAAATTTTTAATTTGAAGGTGGGCTACGGTATGGTTATAAATTGTATTAAAAGATGTAGTAGAAAAATGATGTTCTTAGTTATCATTACATGCAAATTTTTCATCATATCAACTGCATTATTACTTACCTTGAATATTAGGATAAAGAGCCATGAACAAGACTGCCCATCTTAGAACATTTGTTGTAGTTTCTGTTCCAGCAATTATGAGTTCTCCAACTGAAAAGATTAAATTTTCCATTGAAAATACAGATTCCGGATCATTTTTATTCTTATCCATTTCATCTAAATATACATCTACAAAATGTCGCGGTGCTTGAGGCTTCCTGTTCTGTGAGAAGCGCTGAATAAGGTGGAGTAAAAAAGTATAGACTTCAGCAGCATTTCTAAAAAGTTGTTGATGTTTTCCAAAGGGTAAGTTACCAATCCATGGGAAAGCATTGTATAAAAATACTGAAGCGCTGGCAGCCAATTCAATATTTTCACTGAATATTTCCATCATATGCTGAAATTCAGTGTCTTCATAGGTAAATCGTTCTCCAAAAATAATTAAGTTAGTAATGTTTGAAACTGCGTTTGTTATCAAGTACTTTAGATCAAAAGCCTTGCCTTTGTAAGTATCAATGGCATCAAGAAAAATAATTGATTCTTCTGTTATTTTGCTTTCAAAGGACTTTCCACAATATCCAAAATTTCGAAAGCTAGTAACTGCTAATTTGCGATGCTCTATCCAACCTCTGCCATATCTTGCATTCAGCAAACCTGAAACATGCAACATATTTATATATTTAATTCATAATTATCTGTTATAAATTTATTTTTTTATTATCATCTATTACCTTTATTTTTTTCAGGTTGTTTTTTTGCCAAAAATAGTAAACTATTAAGAACATAATTTCTATGTTTTGATTTGAAATTATTCTACTCAATGACTCAATTTTTGTATCTATCTTTGTATCTGGGGGAATATGGGCATCTTTAAGCAATTACTATAATAAATTTACCATAAAGTTGCAAAAAAAGAGAGGACATTTTCAATGAAGAAATCTCTTTCATTAAATAATTATCTTAAACTATCTTACTGTCTACAAAGTAGTCCCATTAAAAAAAAAAAAGCTATACAGGATCATAAAGAAAAATGCATGCCCCTGAAATGATACTTCTAATCAATTAATACACAGGAGGACAATAGTATTAAAATCATGCAGTACTATAATTCAATGATGCCAGCCAAATACATGGATGGCATCTATTAAAAAGAGAAAAAGTAAATTCTACTTGAGGACTAAATTAGAGAAGGGTTTCTATACTGATGTTCTTATATAACCTTACAACGAGGTACCACATATTTGCAGTTTGCAGTTTTGGCCATAGTATCAGAAACACCTAGCCTGAAGAGTCTGTTTTGTTATTAATTTTCTGATAAGGCTATGTATTTGCATGCCTTAACTTTGTTTCTTCATATGAATCCATAACCTACCCAATCTCTAGTAACCCTTTTGGGCTAACCCAATTTATACAACTTTGTGAGTTGTATATGACTCTAATTTCCTGCCATTTGTCCTCAATATCTTTGTTCCTCTTTTTTCTTCATGATCATCAATTTGTTGCCTGTTGCTGCACTGTTAAAGACTGTGGCTTTCTGTTTTTTGTAGTTTGACTTCTGGTATCTTCATCCTTTTGGTTCTTTTGGCTTAGGAATCCATAAAACTTTTTTTTAATGCCCAATAGCCCAAAGGTTTAAGGTGTAAAGACCTCAGAAGGATTGAAAATGTGTGTTTAGGTTGAAAGATTGTTTACTTTCTCAGCACATCCTGGTTATTCTTGGGTGCCAAGTTTGACATTTTATCCTTCTAGTCTATCTTCACTCTCCACCTATCCACTGGGTTTTAACTTTTAGTTTTACAGTTTTATCAAAAGTGAGTTAGGTTTCATATTATCTAGCTAACTTTTCTTTTACTCAATATATCTTATGAAGTTTGGGGAATCATATGTCAAAGAGAAGTGGGATGCAACACAAGAATGCACATGTTCCATAGATATGTATGCATTGTGAGGAAATCATATTTGAGATAGACTGTTGTTTGGCATATGTGGACCATATTGTGACTCAAATCAAGATTCATCTTCCCTGGCCTGGGAACTCCAAACTGCAGCAACCTCAACTTGCATTGCTTGTAAGCCTTTGGTCTAATTTGGTATCTCAAATCAAGGTGCCAACAAAATATGTACATTCAAGACTGTGTTTTTTTTTTCAGAATAAAAGAAAAGATTATAGACAGATTTCAAAACAATTCTGTTATGCAATAAACTTCTATTAAAAAAAAAATCACTGATGACAACGAACATACCTCCCATTTTTGTCAGCTTCTTGAACAAAGGCAGAGAAGGCCTATCTGAAAAAACTTCACCTTGCTGAACAAGGCATTCTTTTACTGCATCATAGCCATTCAGTACAATAGTTGATATGCCTCCAAGATCAAGACTAAAGATCTTAAGAAATTAAAAAAAGACTGCATATAAAAGATATGTTCATATTCTCATTCATTTGTATTTTCCAAATTCCACAGATAATTTCTAGAAACACTAAATTATTCAGCCAATCGTCTCTTTGCCTAAGATTACTACCACCACAGAAACATAAACACTACACACAGTGAGTGTCCTATCTGGTTTTATCTTCCAGTAAAAAGTTACTTTGACTTTTTCTCCCCCTCACAACTCTATATCACAGCTCTCAACTGGTTGCTTAAAATGTTCATTCAAAGCATCAGCAGAGAAGAAAAGTGGTTTGATCCTTATTGCATACTTTGGCCAGTTTGAAAGAAAATAGGATTTTCTCTTAAAAAATCTAGAGAATTTGGTAGCTGGCAGTTTTAACTTTATATTGGACAAATCTGTTTGGAGGACAATTTATTGAAACAGATGGTCGGTCTATGAGTGTGTTCTATTTTATTACTGAAATACAATACAAAGCAAACCATAGTCTAGTAAGTCTCTCATGTTGTGTGCAGACAGTCCTCAACTTACAACAATTCAGTTAGTGACTGTCCAAAGTTACAATGGCACTGAAAAAAGTGACTTATGACCATTTTTCACATGATCGTTGCAGCATCCCCATGACTTACATTTAGATGCTTGACAACTGGTTCATATTTATCACTCTTGCAGTGTCCCAGGGTCATGTGATCAGCTATTGTGACCTTCTGACAAGCAAAATCAATGGGAAAGCCAGGCTCACTTAAGAGCAGTGCTATTAAATTAACAACTTAAGTGGTTCACTTAACAAATGGGTCAAGAAAAGTTGTAAAATGGGGCAAAACTCAACCAATCTCTCACTTAGCAACATCAATTCTGGATTCAATTGAGGTCATAAGTCAAGGACTACCTGTATAACGAAGTACAAAGAAATTACATGCTGACCTGTGTACCAGCAATTATAAAATGACATATTCAGAATTATATCCTAGCTGAACCAGCAAGTTAATCATATATAGACTGTACAGTGTTACTACTGAAATTCCCTCTGCCCCTGGGGACCCCCAGCTAAAAAGTCATAAAAATGCACCCAAAATCACGGACATAACAGCCTATGCTTTTCTTCTTCTTCGTTTTAAGCTTGTCCTTGCAACGACTGTTTTCAGCTTCGTTGCCCTTAGAAACAAGAAGCAATAATCCCGATAAAGTCCTGCAGCCCAGTTTCGCCAAACATGCAAACCCAAACCGGGCATCCTCCAATAGGCTGCAGAACAACTCCCATCGCCAGCAAAGTCAAAAAGATAAGCAGGGATGGGAGTTGTAGTCCAACCTATGCGGCGTGCAGCTGACCGGAGAAAGCTTGAAAGGCTGCGATACGAGAGGCGAACGGGCTGATGGTCCAACCCTTTTGATCCGCCGCGGTCCCTCCGAACCTACTTGTCCGTACAGCTGACTTTGCCTCTTCATGTAGACGTGAGGCTGCTCCGTGGCCAGGGAATGGATACTGCCGATGAGAGGGAGCCCCGCCGGACCAGGCGGAAAGCCAGCGGGTCTCTTCTGCTTCAGCAGCTGCCTCACGACCAGCGCCAGCACGAGGAAGAGCAGAGCCGCGCCGGTAACCAAACCCACCAGCAGCCCCTCGGACCACATTCCTCCCTCCCGGCCTCTCCTAGGCCTGTGTGGCGAATTGTCAACACAAGAGTCCAACCTCCGAACGCCCTTACATGCCTTCTTGCTCCTTTTTAATAGGAGGCCGGAACTGCTTGTCAAGCCACGGCGAGCCGGATTGGTCGGTTCTTCTCACCCGGTGGCGCCGCTTTCCCGCTTAACACCTCGGCGTCCGGATTGCAAATCCTACCCGTGGAATTTCGCCAAGCTGGGACATCTTAGCCTGGTGTTGCAATGGAGTGAAGGTCCCCCCCCTCCGAGCCAATGCCAGAGCTACTCTCCCTCTGTCCCGCCCCTTTACTCTGGACAGGGCTTTCCCAATAAACAAAGCGGCTTATGTAACAGTTACGGCGTTTCTGAGAACCTCTTTCAATAGGGTGGAGGACGCCCGAGATGAGAAGGTGTGCAAGGAGAGGTTGCGTCTTCCTGACGCTCGTTTTGAAATCTAGGGACTTCCCAACAGCTTCACTTCTTTGGGTTTTGGACGTGTCTGAAGTGTCCCGAAGAGCTTTCGGCAGCTCATCGTGTGGTCAGCTCATGGTGGTTGTGTGCTATTTCCTGCCTAATTTAATCGTAGTTCTTGTTAATTGCGTTTTCTTTTGTGAGTTCGAAGTGGATACAAATAACGAGGCTGCAGAAATAAATGTTTGCCCCTCTTCAAGAAACCGTTTTAAATCGATATATGTGTGTGTGTGTGTGTGTGTTTAAGTTTTCGCGGGTACTGACATGTATGTTTTTTTAAGTTTTCGCGGGTACTTACATGTATGCTCTTCAGCTTCCTTCGGGTATTATCCCAGGTCATTGTAGTTGTGCTTTTAAAGGTGTAGCAACGTTTCAGCAGAATCTCATCTGCCATCATCAGGCTTCTGTATTGAGTTCGTCTGTGAGTCAGGCTATCACTGTTTATCTGTGATAGCCTGACCCACATACGAACTCAATACAGAAGCCTGATGATGGCAGATGAGATTCTGCTGAAACGTTGCTACACCTTTAAAAGCACTACAATGACGTGGGATAATATATATATACATATATATATGTGTGTGTGTGTGTGTGTGTATTCTGTTTCTTCATCTTTCAAACTTTATTTTGCAACATGTTATCTGCACAGCCTTGAAACAGGCTACACTTTTCAAGTGGAACGCTTAAAAGTTCAGCCATAACACAGAATATGTTTCATCTATTCTGTGGGTAAGCACAGGAAATTCTTGTGTGAATGAAAGAAATATGCTATTTTTTTATTGAAATGAGAACAGCTTCATGGCACCCAAATATATTTTATTTAAAATATTAATGCATGCTGATATGATCTGAAATATTTACTCTTTACCTTAATATAAAAGAGGGGGGAGGGTTTGGTTTTACCTATTACTGAAAGAATTATTGAACTGCCACCTCAAATCTTTATAGAATACTGTCCTTCGCTCATTCTATCTTTTTATTCCCTTTTGCTTTGAAAAATTACTGAAAGAGATTTTGGATGGAAAGATAAGTTATTCAGTTATACTCTTTAGATATTCAGGAATCATACCCCCGCCCCAACCATTAGTTATAAATATGCTATTGTTTATTTGTTCTTCTAAAATACTTTTGAGTTGAACAGTTACCAATACATAAACTAGTCCTATGACTAAGATGAAAGCAGTATCTGGTGCTTGCATGCAGATGTATGCTTGTGCAAAGCCAGTTTGATCCAGTATTAAGGCATTTGGCTGGAAAGCAAGAGATTGTGAGTTCTAGTCTTGTCTAAGGTATGAAAGCTGGCTAGGTAACTTTGGGCCAATCACTCAGTGACATCAAGTTTGGGCAACAACTTGGTCAGTCATTTCCAGTTAAAAAGCAGACTGTGCTAGAAACTAAAAACAATTAGTATTCTTGCATCAAGATTCTCCTATATAAAGTATAGGCAAGGCATGCGTTACCTTTTGATGGCCTAAACATGGGGGTGGGAATTGGACAAAATTTGTTTTAGCAGTGATACAAAATAGGTGATAAAACAAAATTTTGGAACACAATACTCATGATCCATGGCATAATATTTCTGTTTTCATTTTTTAAAAATTCTTTGATTCTTTTTTTTGATGTTCTTGATTTGCTTCTGAAATCATTATTGTAAAATAGATAATTATTTGACAGGGTGCTGGTACAAGACAATTCTTGAAACATCAGCAGTGCAGTGGTGGTATTCAATTTTTTTTTACTATTGGTCCTGTGGGGGTGGCATGATGGGTGTGGTGGGGCTTGGTGGGCATGGCTTGGTGGGCATGGCAGGAGAAGGGTACTGTAAAATCCCCATTCCTTCCCCACCCCACTAACCTGCTTTCCAGCTCCATTCTGCTGTGCAGGGCAACAAAAGAAGACCCAGCTGATCAGCTGGGACTCAGGAGGCAGAGAATAGATGAGAGCAGAGACAGTCAGAGATGGTATTGGCCAGTTCTCTGAACTACTCAAAATTTCCGCTACTGGTTCTCCAGAACCTGTCAGAATTGGCTGAATACCACTTCTGCAGTAGTAGCGATTACTAATTTGATGGGTTATTTAGGCAGCATTTTCCCAATCAGAGAAAGTATTGCAGAAATATTCTATCAAATTAGTGATTTTTTAATCAAATGTCTCTCATGGTAGGCTATGCCTTCAAAACTCTCCTTGTATCTCAGAATGCATTCATCACACAAGCACACATGTTTTAATGTATCCAATTCACACAAAAGAAGGGATTAAGGAACATAAACATTCTAAACTGTGAAAGTGCCCTGAGACACGATCAAAGGCAGCCTTGAAAAAAAATAGTTCTGACAAAGATCTAGAAGTCAGAGTTGAATCTGATGACAAGAAAGACTTTGGCATTTAATTGAACTCAGAGATAATTAATAGAAGGAAAGTGTCAGAAAATAATCATAAAAACATTAGTCAGAAGGAAATGAAGAAAAGGGTAAAAGCAAAAGGAAGGGAATAAAGCTAAAGAAAAAAAAAGATAGTTAAACATTCTGAAGCAAGTTTAGAAAAGTCTACAAACATGTTTATGGCAACAATAAGATGTGACCCTTTTTGAGTCACAAAAACCAATTTGGGAAGGGGGTGCATTAGGTGAAAAAAAATTGAGGTTGTAAATGTATGGAAAGAAAACAGGATCTAGGCACAAGTGACTGAACTGTCAGGTGTCATGGCATTAGTCACCTTGGTAGACTACCTTGTGTGGTCCTTGAAGGAGTGTTGTAATGATGAGGCAGTCGAGGTGTTTGATTATGATCAACTGAATCATGATGAACTTTATTGGAGTCTAGTCTTGTATTTATACACATTTTTAGTTATCCTCCATCATTGATTAACTTTGGTTACTGCTTAACTTTTGTTACTGTTTAGCATAATAGTAATTTACACAATTAATTATCTCTAGCTAATTAATTAAACATATCTCTAACATGTTTACTTCCTCTCTCTAATCCTCCTTTAGATTAGTGACTTTGTTTGCCTGAGTTGTATTTGCTTGTAAACATTCTTTATCTGAGGTTTGCCATCCGAGATAAGAACATTCCTGCAATTACAACTCTACAGTGGAGGACTACACTATAGTAGGTCACTTTCCTGCCCTATTAGTTCTCTTGACAACTTTTGAGACCATAGCATCTTGTTGGACTGCCTAAAAGGATGCAGATGACACTCGCACATGAAAACTTCAGTCAAGGCTGGAAATGCCATGGAAAGCTTGAACCGGGGGCTATCAGAATCTGAGGCTAAAATTGGTTAGGCTCAAGAAAAAATGGAAATGCATTTCAGTAAATATTGCTCATTTGAATTCCTCGCCTAATTTCAAAATCGGAAGGGAAGGAAAATACCCAATTTCATTTGAAACAAAAAAAGGAAGGAAAACGATGCTCAAAAATGATTCATTGCATGTTTGCTTTGTTTACTATTAGTGCTTCATAATGACATAATCATTACTAATTGAGGATTTTTAGAGACTTGAATCCTTGCTTACTGCTTTTTAGTTTTGATCTAAATAGAAAATATTAACTTTTTATTATTTATGGATTTATTCCAATGGCCCAACTTGTTGACAATCTTCAAGACCTGTTGGGATCAGACAGCATTAAAATTTAATAAATAAGTGAATAAAAGCATATGCATATTTATTCAGACACTTTTTTCTGTTTAACATGATTGTTGCTGATATGAGGTTTAATTTTGTGGATGTTATTTATTTATTCATTTTCTCTTGCAAGTTTTAATTATGATTTGTATAGCTACCCTGAGCACTGTTCCTGGTGGAAACACAACAGGACAATGTAATGAATAATGAGATGTAACAGAAACTGCAGGACAGCCATTGTTTTTTAAAAAAGCCTCTTCATAGCTATGTAAGTCACTGTTCCATATTGTGGCACACTATTTTGATTAAACATTGAAAGAATTTCATACACAACCTGCACACTGATGAAGAACTCCTACTGAAGGGATTAAATCCAAAAGCAAAACTTTGAAGAGCGCTCATTTTCTGTTTGAGTGCTTCCATAATCACATTCAGGTAGTCCTCGACTTATAACAGTTCATTTAGTGACCATTCAAAGGTACAATGTCATTGAAAAAAAGTGACTTATGGCTGTTTTTCACATTTCAAACTGTTGCAGCAACCCCATAGTCACATGATCAAAATTCAGATGCTTAGCAACTGACTCCTATTTATGACAATTGCAGTGTCCTGAGTCATGAGATCACCTTTTGCAACCTTCTGACAAGCAAAGTCAATGGGGAATCCAGATTCACTTAACAACCAGGTTATTAATAAATGCAATTATTCACTTCACAACTGCTGCAAGAAAAGTTGTAAAATGAGGCAAAACTCACTTAACAAATGTTTCATTTAGTAACATAATTTTTGGGCACAATTGTGGTCATAAAACTAGGGCTACCTGTACCAAGGTTGCAATTTTTTTTGAGGTCTCTGTGTCCAAACTGCTAACTATGGATATCTGTGAATATACTTCTAAAAGGACATGTGCAACATTGACCAACTGAGTTGCAAGAAACCAGAGGTACTTAATATCCAGACTTCAAAGAAAAAAAAAATCTAAATTAAAGCATATTTACATTTGTCCCAGCCATCTTGGCAAAAGTGTTTAATCTATCCAGAGAAATACAGTATGAAATTCTCAAGAGTCGCAGAGTGTCTCTTTTCTATTTAAACGATTAGATGTTGTTCCTACATCTTATCAATGAAATGAAATAATTCATTACGGCTTTCTTTAGTTTGGCACAATTGCATCTTGATTTAATGAATGCTCCACAATTCCTTTCAGCATGAGGCTGCCTAGTTATTATGAAATCTACCTGACTTTCTCTCCCTTTCCTGGCTCTCCTTTAATGATTTAATTATGAAGAGATATAAACTCTTTCCAGGACTTTAACTTTCCATGAAAGTTATCCCATCTTCTGGATTTACAGGAAATTCTATCTATCTATCTATCTATCTATCTATCTATCTATCTATCTATCTATCTATCTATCTATCTATTTTCTACCTTTATTATTTTTATAAATAACTCAAGATGGCAAACATACTTAATACTCCTTTCTCATCCTATTTGCTCCTATTTGCTCTCATCCTATTTGCTTTCACACCATGTGAAGTGAATTGAGCTGAGAGTGAGTGACTGGCCCAAAATCACCCAGCCGGTTTTCATGCCTAAAGTGGGACTAGATCTCACAGTGTCCTGGTTTCTAGACTGGAACCTTAACCATTAAGCTGGTTCTCATATTACATTATATCACTTCACTTCAACAGTGAGATGTTCAATGTATAAATTTAATAAATAAATACTATATCACAATACACAATAAATAATAGTTTATACTATTAGATGATAGATATGAATATAGGTATAGATATAGGTATAATCTACAGATATATTCAATATATTAGATGTGCTGCAAGACACTTGAGTATCTTTGTGTCTTTCTGTAAAAGAAAACAAAGTAGCATTGAGTTACTCCATTTGATGTCCAATGAAATGAACAATCAAAATTTGAAATTATGTGGTATACCTGGGCAGCTGCCATCTGACCAGATAAGCACTTCTATTCTGGATTTTGATAACATCACCGGGGAAAGTGCTGTGACAATGTAAAAGCTATTTCATCACTGATATATTACTATAGTGCTGGCAGAATCTTTTTGTACACTGATGAGTTTTGATCTAAGTTTTGGTAGCACAAGAACTGTTTAGGAGAGGAAAAGGTTCCTTAAACTTTTTTTACCATGACTACCCTGAGTTTTCATAAATTCACCTGAGATATACCACCAAAAAATTGCCATCTCTCTACCTCTGACTATCTCTGTCTCTTCTTTCTTGTACACAGTATATCTGTTTGTCTATATCTGTCTGTCTACCATATCTACTTACCTACCTATCTAACATCCATTTGTCATGTCATTCATCCACCCATTCACTCATCCACCTGCCCACCTATACATCCATCCATCCATCCATCCACTCTATTTGTCTATTCATCAAATGAATTCAGATAGGGAACTCTCCCCCACCCCAGGCTTTCGCAACTTCAAGAAATTCATTATTTCACCTATGAAAAATGTTAACCTGCTGCTTTTATTTGTGGCACAGATTTTAAAAGCACAACCACGTTGTCTTTCTAAAAATTGCCCAGGTGAAATTACCTGAATCTGCTTTACTGGCCCTCTCAGAACTATTAGTATTTTCTTGTTGAAAGTATATTCCACGTTTTCCTCAAATACTCAGGGTGGCTTCCATGGGAGAAACCCTTTGAGGGCAATTGGGCTGAGAGCAGCAGTACCTGGCCAACTGCACCAGAGAGACTCCCAGTGATTTTCCCTGGACCTGTGAGAACGGCTTTTGGTAAGATACGTGTCGCCTCCAAATGTGGTGGTTTCATGTTAACCGTTTAAAGCCTTAACTGCACTCAGTCCTATGCAGATTTATTCAAAGGCAACTTTGTTTAATCGGAACGATAATTATCGTCCATTCAAATTTATGATAGGCATCCCATCCCATTAGGCTCTTTGAGAGAATACGCCTCGGACTAGACAGCGTGATCTTGAAAGCAGCGAGTTTAGGATGCAGCGCAATTTACTTTCAAATTCGTGTATTGGCTCTTGAGGCCAGAGAATTCCGGCTGCTTCGAATGGGGTTTTTCCAGAGTAAATACGACTAAGGCATTGGAACCTTACGCGCAATGCCTGCTTGTTCCAAATTAAGTTCCCTGCCAGGGAGCTGGAGAACGGCAGTGCGCCTCGCCATTCCTCTCGCGGCGCGAAACCACTTAGCTAATTACGTCCCTTCCCTTCCCTTGTTAGTTCAGCTGAGGGTCTGATCTCCATCAAAGAAGTGGAGTGCCTTCAAGCTGGCGGAATAAAACCACTTCGCCTCTGCACTCAATTAGGGGAAAGCAAAGAGGGCGGCGTTTTTACTCCTCCAGGGAGCCTGCCCACCCAGGAAGCAGCCGCCTCTCTCTCTCTCTCTCTCTCTCTCCTCTCTCTCTCTCCCTCCCTCTCTCTCTCCCTCCCTCTCTCCCTCTCTCTCAGTTTCAGTGTAGAAGCAAAGAAGTTGATTTTCTTCCCGCCTGAGACCTTTTTGTCTCAACTCTACGCACACACCCCAACACACACCCTAGCCTTCACCTTCCCGCTCCTCAGGTTTCTCCTCTGCTCAGTGGGACAGGGGAAGCCGGACTTACAGTCTTAGTAACTGGTGACGCACTCTTGTCAGGATAATTGTTTAAAAAGAAAAGAAAAGAGAGAGCGAGCGAGCGAGGCCGAGCTAGTGTACCTCCTTTAGTCTTGCACCAGCCATCCCACTTTCCTTCCAAGGGAACGGGCAGAGTTTTCATATTCCTGGCGAAGAAGGGAAGGCGCCTAAACTCCGCTTCATTCAAGGGGGAGAAAATGAACCCCGTTCCTTGGGTTGGGCAGGTAGGGAAAAGAACAGGGCCCGCTTGTAGGCACGGACAAGCAGCTTACACGCGAAACAGCGATTTCCTGAGTCAACACTTTTTGAAGTGCCCACCTTCCCAAAGTTCTTCTATCTTTCATCGATCTCCCATGTATGTATGTGTGTGTGTGTGTGTATAATGTCCTGGCGGGAGCCTGAAGGTACTTTCTTATGGCTAGTGCAGATAGCAAATCCAAACATCCTGGATGGAGCAGGTGTCCGAGCGCCAGACAGGACTCCGCAGCTGCTAGACAATGACTAAGAGCCCTTTAAAAGAGTGATGGATTGGGCCCTTGTAGCTCTCCACGAGAGGTTTTTCCACCTCCTCGGCGGATATCGTTCTTTTCGCCCCGAATGCCAGGGGCTTATAGCGAAGCAGCTGGAGATCTGCCGGGTAGAACGTGACCACTTCAACCCAGGAACAAAAGGGAGGGGGGGCAGATTGGGTGGGGCCGGCCGGAGGGCAGGGGAAAACCTGCCCGGGACTCCTGGGGCAGAGCCTCCAAGAGAGAGCGAGAGGAAGAGCGAGCGAACGCTGTAGTCCAGCCCTTGCCAATGCAATTCCCCATTAAGACAATCGGTTCAGCCGTGGCGCTTGGCACCGAGAAGTAAATTACACTCAATCCCAGACATGCAGCCGTGACTGTCCAGCCTCTCCCAATTCCAGAGCTTTAGACAGGTGGGACGGGGAAAGCCCCCAATCAATCTCCCGAGGAACCTTCTTAGGCTACTTTCCCAGCTAGGAAGAAGGTAGCTTCTCTCTCCGTTTTGCCCTCCATCATCAAACGACGGGCGGAGGCTATCTCGTTGGATCGGTTGCAATCGATTGCGAATGGGTCTTCTTTCTCTCTCCCCCTCCCCCCACCACATCTCCCCTCTCCTCCTCCAGAGAAACCTTTCAAAAAGTGAGAACATGCTGAATAGCTCCCCTTCCAAACAAGGATGGGTCCAAAAATCAGCCTTGCTCGAAAGGAATCGGGATCCTGGCTTTGGGGCGCTTTGTGAAGACTAAGCAAGACACAACGTGGCTTTTCTTGAAAGGGGTTACAGTAGACTTCCCCCAACCCGGCACGTTTCAGATACTTTAATTATTTTTGCATTAAGCGACTTACCAAAATCAAAATCCAATCAATGGTTAATACTCATATTAATACTACTTTGGATTCTCTGCGTAATTCCCCTTGGCCATAAGGATTGGAAACTTTTTTGGAGGCGGGCCGGGGGCAATTAAGTCCGCTATATCTTGAGGGCACCTAGTTGGGGAGATTGCTTTTGCTTTTCACCTCCTTGTCCCGTCCCCATCCCCCGGTTGCCGTTTGGTTGTCGCCGGGTCTCAAAGAAATAAATCCTGGCAGGAAAGAAGTCGTTCATTCATTTGTCCCATGTTGCCTTCCCGGCATGTCCCGGTCTCCCGATCTGAAGGGTGCTGTGAGGGGGAGTGGTGGGTGGTGAGAGGGATGCCCTTGGAGGCTGAAAGCGCTTGGATGTTAGTCGATTTGAACCCAGGTCCTCCGGAGGGCTTGACTGAACGGGATGACGAAAATCAGCGACCTCCGATTTTCCACGTTTGGTGCTTGGATGCATTTGCACAGAACGTCAGGTGAAGAGGCTAAACTAAGAAGGCGCTGCTTTCTCTGCGGCAAGGGGTTAAACGAGGAGCGGGCAATTCCACTGAGCTGAAATTAAGCCGCTCCCACCTATCCGCGCACGCTTTGCAAGGGGACTGACCATCTCGAGGTCCAAGAGCGGAAGTTCTCAGGCGACCCAGCCTTTTGCACTGCCTCCACAATCCAGTTGTTAGCAAATGAAACATGTCCAGGCAGCCCGAGCCTTCGTCTCCTTAACTCGAACAGTCACCGCTGAAACCTTTCATGTTTCCAAGGAGTTGCTGACTGGCTTAGCTGTCTTAAAAGAAAAGAAAGGATGGTTAGATTCCGGAATTGGAGAAGGGACCACCTGCCAGGCAGAACCGACTCCTTCAGCAACTCTCCTCGCAAACCAGCTTTTCCCAGCCCAGGGCTTTCACATGTAACAGGGGTGCCCAAATTTGGCAACTTTAAGACTTGTGGACTTCAACTCCCAGAATTCTCCAGCCAGCAATTCTGGGAGTTGAAGTCCACAAATCTTAAAGTTGCCAAGTTTGGAGACCTCTGACATATAGCTTTCCATCCTCCTTCATTTTTGGCTGGAATTGTTGGGAGTCTGTGATCACATCGGAGGAGATCTGATTGGTCAGGCTCTTCCAAACAGCCATTCCCTGCTTTCCTCCATCCCACGATGGCAGGAACCTTAAGCATCCTTACCTGGGCATTGAATTAGTTCCAATTCCAACTCATTTTGAGAAAGTTTAGGATATACAAGCAATAGTAAAAGAACCAATCAAGGCATGTGAATTTAATATACGTCCCCTCCCCTGACTCTGTGGGAGAGAAGACGGTGTATCTCTCTGACTGCAAAACCAATAATTTAAGGTTCAAAAAGGAATTGTCGACTGGTCACCACCTCGTACTGCAGGGGTCAATACTAAGGTGCAAAGTTGAGAAAGCCTCTATGCCGACTGAAGTCCTTTTTTTTTCTGCAATGCAACACTTTTTGCAGTAGATGTCGCCTCTAATAAGTAAATATCCTGCCCTTTTGAGTTTATTCATCAAAAAGATTCGGGCGATCTTGGCAGGGTAAAAGACAATGGGGGAGGTCTAAATATTATTAATGACTTGGGGCGATCTCCCTTACATTTCGCTAACCGTTTTCTATGTCTCTTCCTGCCACCCCCCACCCCCCATGTCTTCCAGTGACCTAAATGCAAATAAACCTATCGGATGTGCCTAAATGACTGGCAATTTTTTTGTGAATGGAATACTCAGTGACTGGGAATGACGTAATTCAGGAGTTGGGAGTTTTGTGGTCAGTCGTGGATTGGTTTTATAGTGATAAAGGAGATGCTGATTGGTGAGTGAGTGTTCGTTGAACGCCTACACATTTCTGTCCTGCTGATATGTATAAAAGGGGGTCGTTGACCATTGAAGACCACCAAGACTCTGAAAATCACTCTGAGGAAACCTCCACTACATTTACTCTTCCCTAAGAAAGGCTGGCATTTGAAGGTAAGCCCTTCTCTACTATTGGTAGCTCTGCTCTTCACAGCAACCCTACAACTCTAGCAGCAGAAATCCTGGCCATGCTTTCTTTAATGTCTTTACTGAGTCCAGGATGATTTACTTCCAGATCTGTAGAGTGTCGCAGCCTGAAAGCTGTGAGTGTTCTGCATTCCTCAGTTTTACATTTTAAGGATAGGCTTCGTCTAGTTTTTGGAATAGATGTAATTAATCCTTTCTGAATTTTTTTTTAAAATAAGAATTAGCGTTTTAGGATGTTAGGGAATAAGAGGAAATATTCATCCTGCAGATTTTAAACAAAATTTCTTTGCAAAGAAGAAACCTTTAATTTTGCTGGAGATAACTCCTTAAAGATGCATTTAATATTGATGTGTGACTTGGTTTTTTTAAAGCAAGGGTTATCTTAAAGGTTGTTCTAACCAAGGTACTATATATTAATTTAAAATAACTTTTAAAGCATCCTTCTATCTCCATCCCCTCCAAGCCCCCGAGACAGTAGTATCTCATAGCATCTGGAACTTCCTTATAGACTTCTTTGCAAGAAAAAAGTCTACATGAGGAAGAATTTAAGATGAACCTCTGTGTGTGAATGTGCGTCAGGCGTATACAGAGGTTTTGGAATCAGGGATGCACCGTAAAACAGGTTGGAGACAGGGAAATTCAAGAGTGTAAGAAATTCATATTTATGGAGATGCTATATATTCAACAGTTTTAAAATGTTGAACATATGGAAATGCTTAAAACCGAAGGGGAAGAGGACAAAGAAATCATATGTGGAAAAATAGCTTATAATTCTGTGTGCACGATTATTTCTGCATTGTACAAAACCAAAAATATATTTGTTTTTCAGTATATAAATGACTCAGACTCCGATTTTACAGCATTGCCCTTACCACGTTTTCAGAGGTCCACTTGTTTTAGCTGTTCTTTTTAATTTTTACTTCAAAATGAAACATAAAAAAGAGGCACTTCTCTTTTAAGCGAAAATACATCTCGCCACTTTGACTCGTTTTCTTTAAGAAAGGTTCTATTTTTGGTTCTCATCTCTTGGCACCGATGTTCTGAGCTGCTTCCGCCCTGTTCGGATAGTCCATACAGAGCGCTGCCGAAGCCCTCAGAATTCCTAAGTGGATATTAAAAGACCGATAAATTCTCTGCAAATACTTCTTTACGCGCATGATTAACGGATAATTTATTACCCTCAGAGAATTCCCACTTTAGGCCAACCTGGTCCTGTGCATAACGTTTGCTCGGGAAGGATGCGTCGCTGTTTCTTGGACTGACCACAGCCAGCCCTATATTTTCTCCTTCAGAAGGGGAATCCTATCTACGCCATTTGGGATGCTTGTCGATTGGGATCACAGCCTAAATAGGCGCGCGGGGGAGGGGGGGGGGGAATAGGCAGGGCCGCAGAGGCTCCTCTCCTTACAGAGAGGTGATGTGGTTCCTCTCCTTGCAGAGAGATAAGACCATGGCTGTGCTGAAGATCTCCTCGCTCCTCGCCGTTTACGTTTTGGTGGCCTGTCAGATGGAGAACGGCCAGGCAGTCCCGCTCAGGTAAGAGGCAGCCGACGGCGGACTTACCTGCAGCTCTCGGGAGGAGAGCTTGGAGGTTCCCTCCCGGCGGAGGCGCGAAGCGAAGAAAAGTCCTCCGACGGGAAGGAGCTCGGTTAGGAGAGGGCCAAAAAAAGAAGGGTGAGTTAGGGGCGCTCGGCAGGCGCGGATTTGGCTCCGTGGGGACCATTCGCCCGGATTACCAGCCAGCTTTTAGAGAGGTTGGTGCTCCCCGTTCCTCCTTTTTAATTTCAAAAACACCAACTCCATCGCCCACTTGCCTCGCCTCCCCGGGGTGGCGAGACCCGAAAGTAGAAAGCGGCGTAGAAATTACGCAAGTGTATAAATGAGCAAGCCAAGCCAAGGCAAGCCAAGCCAAGCCAAGCCAAGCCAAGCCCAATCCGTTGGCCCGCCTTGTGATTTTCTTCTCCTGGCCAGCAAGCGGGTCGCTCGCCCATCGGAAGCCCCTCCAGATACATCGGGCAGCACCCACCCACCCCCAGCCTGCCTAACCCCTTGGTTGGGAGAGAGGCGAGTCGCACTCCGAGCCAACCCCGAGGGAGGAGGAGGAGGAGGAGGAGGAGGAGGAGGAGGAGGAGGAGGAGGAGGAGGAGGAGTGAGGGAACGGCCGGCGGGCTCTGGCTGGAAAACCCGCCTCTGATCCCACCCCAGGCTGCCTGCGGGGAGAAGCGCTGCTTCCCTCCCCCCCCTCCCCAAAAAGCGGTGCTTTCAAGGGGGCGCTTGTCTTCACGCAGAGCGGGCTTTGAGCCGGTCACCGACCGAGGCGCCCTGGGGGACTACGAAGCTCGGAGGTTACTCAACGCCCTGGTGAAGGAATACATCCAGATGACCGCGGAAGACCAGGACCAGGGCAGCGAAGGCAGCAGGTAAGAAGCTTCCAAAACCCTCTTCCCCTCGTCTCCTTCCCGGACGCCAAGCTGGGGAGAGGGGGAAGGGGGGCACAGCGCCCCCCCTGGTGGGCATCGAAGCAGACGGGCGCCGTTGGCTTCTCGAGGTTGCCCTCCCTCGATATCCGACCGGGCGCCTCGCAACCACCTGGGGCGGCCGATCCGAGCGGAGGACCTCGCTTACCCGCTCGTTTTGCTCGCCCAATTTACTTAAGAATATCCCTTTAGCCATTGACTATGGATATACAGCTTACGGATCTGTGTGCTTATATGTGTGTGTGTGTGTGTGTGTGTGTGTGTATATCTGTGTGTGTGTGTGTGTGCGCTGTTCAGCTTCGGGTATTATCCCACGTCATTGTAGTTGTGCTTTTAAAGTTGTAGCAATGTTTAAACGTTAAAAGCACAACTACAGTGACGTGGGATAATACCCGAAGGAAGCTGAACAGCACACATGTAAGTACCCGCGAAAGCTTAAAAAAACATATATATTTTTTTATATATATATTACACATACACACACATACACACACACACACTTATGCAGCCACATGCACAGGAAAGACTTTGAAGTGCAAAAGGGAGGAGGGTTTTTGATTAAAACAAAAACAAAAAACATGGGAGAGCAAGAAGGTAGGTCTTGCATTCCTCTCCCTCTCACTTCCTTAAGAACCGAACCCGCCGGACTCAGTCCTTCTCCCCTCGCCCTAGTGCCCGTAGGGGGGGGGGGGGCGAGAGAGAGAGAGAGGCGGCAGAGAGCGAGAAGGTCCTTTGACACTGGAGGAAGGAAAGAGATCCTTTGCACGTAGTAGCGCCCCCTTCCCTAACCAGCCCAGGCTTCCAGCTGCACCTGCGGTCCCTCCTGAACTCCCCTGGTGAAGCATGAGGAATGGTTGAGCCCCAGCGACGCATGCAATACCCTCCCCCCCCCCCCCCGAATTGCTAACACGCGCCACCCCCCCCCCCCCCCCAACTCGTTTGCTTGACTGGGCAATGGCTCACTGGCGCCTCCTACCCGCTGCTCCGACGGTTCTTCGGATTGACATTGCATGGGGTCAAGGCACGGTGTTGAGATGGGCTTGTGTTGGTTAAAAGGCTCAGGGGGGAGTTCTTTTTTTTGGGGGGGGGTGTGGAACACGGGGACGGGAGGGGAAGAGGGGATAAGGCATGATTACTACGCATGTGTTTTTCTTGCGCTCCTTTTTCTCCCTCCCTCGGTTACTTTGTTCGGCATGTTTTTCCCCCTTTGCAGCTTGGATAGACCTATTTCCAAACGTTGTGCCAACCTGAGCACTTGTGTGCTGGGCAAACTATCTCAAGAATTGCACAAGTTGCAAACGTACCCTCGTACTGACGTCGGGGCTGGGACGCCTGGCAAGAAAAGGAATGTGTTGAGTGAGCTGGAAAATGAACGCTATGCAAACTACTGAGGAAGCCCTCGGAAGCAACTAGATGGGCTCAGTTTCCTTTGATTCCCCCACCCCCTCTTTCGTTTTCTTCTTTTATTTAACTTGATGCATGATGTGGATCTAACCTTCACTGCTAACTTTGCTGTGTTCTTGTAGATCTGAAGTGCTTGGAGTAGTAGAGCAAAGTCCAAGTTAGGAAATTAAGGACGAAATGCACACACATAACACTTGTTGTAGGGAACTGGGGAAAAGCAGAAGCCAAATTCAAAGTAGATCAGAAAAAAACATTGCCTTGAATTTTCAACTGATTTTTTAGGATTCTTATTTTATGAATAATAAGGAAGCATCATTTTTTATTTGAGGCTACTCATTGTAAGAAAAATGAAATAAATAAATGTTTCTTTCATGCAACTGTTCAATAAACCTATTTTTCTATAAGGAATAGGTCTATGTTCTGATTACAAATTATACCATTTTTAAAATGTGGGGTTTGTAGCAATGCGTTTTATAAGGAGGTCAGTATGGATGTTTGCAATTTTCTTTTGCTTAAGAGTATTTTGAAAGAGTTACATGTCTGATTAGTATTAGATGAATCAGTAAAGTGATAACTTTCATACAATGAAGTCAGTGAAAAAGTTCACACTGAGTTTGATAGTATGAACTTTACAAATCTGCTCAGAAGTGTAGAAACACAACTGGTTTCCAAATGAGAGCAATGTTGTTCAGTTACAAAAAGTTTTATTCTGTTTGACTTCCTCCAGGTAAGAATTTTAATCTTATATTTCTATGTATGTATTTGTTCCTGAAGACATCACTTATTTTGATTGACTTATCAGCCTGAAGATAATTTAGTGCAAGAGAATCCAAAATTGCCTATAATTCAAACATTGACTTATATTCTTTGTGGGAACAATGTAGGTTAAGTTAAACATTCAAATCAATGAGACTTATTGTAAAAAGCCTGATTTTTGTCAGAGATGAACAACAGAAAAAACAAGTTGGATCACACCCATGGCCAATCTGATATCAGATGAATATATCATAGATTATTTAGACCAAGGGTCTCCAACTGTTATGACCTAGGCTTCCCCAGAAAGCACTAAGCTGACTCTTTGTCCTGTCAAAACCCATTTTATTAAATGAAGGTGAATTTTTTGCATTCACATTCAGCCAAAGGCCTGGCAAACAGTCTTTCAAGGGTTTAATTTGGAGCATAGACCTTATATAGCCTGGAAAGGTACCAAATAAATATTTTCAAACGCAGTGCTGACAAGGAAGGGCTTGGCACAGTGTCTGAGATGCACAGGCAGATCTTCACACTGCTGCAACAAATGAATGAATGGTTTCCTGCAAAGGCCCCCTCCCCTTTTGCTCCTCTTTTAATCCCTATGGAGGAGCCATATACTGTTCACCTGTGGTCTCACTCCCACTCCCTTAGTTTGTTATTGTTCTTTTCTTTTGGCAGCTCTGTTCATGCGCAGGCTGGGAACTGGCTCCAGATGCTTTCCTACCTCACTGCTGTGCAACTTCAAAGGCAGCTGATGACTGCCAGACTGCCCGAGCCCCATCTCTGCCTCTAATGCAGAGCCCTTGTCATAGCCTTCCTCAGCCTCCAGGACTGGTCCATGTTCTTCCCCAACCTCCTCACTGTCTGAGTCTGCTGCCAGCTCTGCTAGCCCCTGGTGGCCCACAACACTAACCTTGGCAACTTTAAGACTTGTGGACTTTAACTCCCAGAATTCACAAGTCTTAAAGTTGCCAAGGTTGGAGACTCTTGATTTATACCATCCCAGTAGCTTATATACCCAGAAATGGCATTACATCAGGAAGTGTAGACCCAGGAGATGAAGGCAACAATCCTCATATGCAGTGGCATTGGCCAGCCCTGATGCTACAGGATGGTGATCCTTGTAAATCCAGGCTTTGGGCACTCTTAGAAAAGGTGTAGGTTATCCTTCCCACAGTTCTGTGAATTTTGCTCGGTTGGGGAAGAATGCAATTATTCGGTTTTTCTATATTCTGGAGAACGTTAAGGGAGTAGAAGTTTTTTTTTTTCCAGCAGTAGCTGAAAATGCTGAAAATAACATCCTGATGATGTTACCTAGTTTGGGTAATGAAACATCTGCAAGAAAACAAGCAAGCTCAGAGAGCACCAAGGAGCCCTCAGAAGTCCTTTCCATTCATCATAACATAAAATTACTCTTCCCCCCCCCCCAAAGATTGGCATTCTTGAGATGTTGCCAACAAGAGATTGAGGAAAACTGGGATTAAACAGTGAGCAGCACGATGCATTCAGAAGCTGGCATCAAAGACCTTAACTCTATTTTCTTTTCTTTTTTTAAAACAACAACAACAGCATAACAGCAGAAAAGAGAGCATGTAACACGGCAACATGTGTGACCCATCGTTTGGCAGATTTCCTGAACAGATCAGGAGGTGTGGGAAAGAACACATTTGTACCTACCAATGTTGGAGCCCATGCTTTTGGGAGGCGAAAAAGAAACATATAAATCTAATCCACTGAATGATTTCTGGGATATGGTAAGTGTATGGCTAAATAATATTGGAATTCTATTTCCTTGGTGAATATGTTATTTTTACAAATATTTGAACAGACTTGTGATTTCATCTGATTCTTTTGAAGGAATTACTGTCCTTCCGTGAACCTATGACTATTAGCAAGTTTTAAGAGGACATTTAGTGTAGAGAGAAGACAGCAATGAGAATTTTTTTTAAAAAAAATATAACCTTTGGTTCAGACTTGCTGAACCTTGTATTCTCTCAGTGTACTGAACTTCAACTCCATAATTTCATTTCAGAGTGCAGAAATCCAACTTACATGAGCTCTTTTAGTGGTATTACCAGAGTAGAATTATTCCTTTTAAATAATTGAAAATGAAGGTTATGAAAACCAGCTATTTATTGTTGGACTAGGCTTTCTTCCTCACAATTGGATTTGGGATTGGAACCCAAATTATTTTTTTCACAAACTTTAAGTGAAAACATTTCACTTAATGTTTTCACATTAAACATGTCACTCCTAAACCAGCATTATTTTGATTCAGAGATCTTTCGCTTGTATATCTTAAACATGTATGCAGCCTTGTAAGAGTGCCATTTTGTAATTTGATTTCCAGTCCCCGTATTAAAATTGTATTGCCATTTTAAAATTTAGCAAATGTCTTCTGCAACTTCAGCCCTTAGGATGTTTTGTTTATAGAGACATTTTCCTCTTAGAGTCTAGAGAGTCTCAGTCATCCAGGTCATGGTTGTCCCAAAGGTGCTTTTTCAGGAAGCACAGATAAACCTCCAAGTGCTTCAAGGACCCTCTAAAACAGCGGTTGCCAACAGGTGGGCCGTGGCCCACTGGTGGGCCGTGGAAAATTTTTGGTGGGCCACAGAAGAAATGCCCCCCAAAAGCAATTAATCTGGGCCGTGCAGTTCTTGCACCTCCCCGCTCTCTGAGGGACCCTGAAGTCAGGCCCTGAGATGCACGCACCAACCAGTTCCGACACCTGGTGGCGGCAACAGCAGTCCCTTCCCCCAGCTCCCGCTGTCAGCTCTTCCCCATTAGTTCTCTAGCTTTGAATTTCTCATGGCTCTCCCTCTCTTTCCTCCCCCCTGCCACGTGCAGGCAGGAAAGGAAAGGGAGCCAGAGCCATGCATAGCTTTCCCCTCTTCCAGCCCTTGCTGCCTCTCCCAACATCGAAGCCTCGGAAACGCAGGCAAAGCCACCGCAGTGGTAGCGTCCTGAGTTGCCTTAGCATGCTCAGTTAGTTAAAAATTGCCCTATCCTGAGAAGGAAGTGGTGCTAGAGGAGGAGGAGGCAGTAATGGAGAAGCAAGCAACTCAGGGTGCTACCACTGTGGCGGCTTTGCCTCTGTTTCCGAGGCTTTGATGTTGGGAGAGGCAGAAAGGGCTGGAAAAGGGGAGAGCTGTGCATGTCTCCATCTCCCTTTCCTTTCCTGCCTGCACGTGGGTGGGATGGGGGGGAGAAAAGAGAGAGAGCTGGGAGCAATTCAAAGGTAGAAAACTAACGGGGAGAGCTGACAGCGGGCGTTGGGGGAGGGGACTGTTGTTGCTGCTGCCACCATGTGTGGGAGCATGCATCTCAGGGACTTGAGCTGGGAGACACGGGTACTGCAAGTGGGAGCATTTGATGATTTCAAAGAACAACTGGAATATGGTAGATTGCCATTTTGTAGGTCTCAGTGAAAGAGTGAGCTTTGTTTTGTCTCCTTTCCTCCCCTGGTAATGCGAGAGATGCTTTCTCTCTCCCCACCCCACCCCCAATTAATCACAGGCTGTGGCTGGGTTTGGCAGCAAAGTGCTAAAGCGAGCGAAGTGCCCCCAGGGACACACCTTTCCCTGCCTGTCTCCAGGTGACGCTGGAACAGTCCCCCCCCCAGGTTTTCCTCGGCTGCAGATCTGAGCCTCTCAATCCTCCACCCGGGATCTGAAAAGAGCTCCCACTTTCTCCACCTCTCCTCCCCCAATTAATCACCAAGAGTGGCAATCCTTCTGCAGGCAGATGGCTGCTGAGAAGCCCCTGGAGTAGTGGCCAAGGGGGGCTGCCTTCCAAAGAGAGCAAAGTCCCCTTTCTGCCTCTGCTTTTCCCAGTGGCAGTTGCCCCAAGGTCCCTCAGCTCAGACACATACACACCCCACCCGCTCTTCTGTCACTTTGGAAGAGAGACAGGCTTCCAGCCTGCAACATTTTATTTTGTTATCATTAAGCATTTACATTTTTGCTATAATTAAATAAGTAAGTGTGTGTGTGTGTGTGTGTATCATGTGTATCATGTTCAGGTATTTTTCCACATCATCATAGTTGTGCTTTTAAAGTTGTAGCAACGTTTCGGCAGAATCTCATCTGCCATCATCAGGCTTCTGTACTGAGTTCGTATGTGAACTCAAGACAAACTCAAGATGAACTCAATACAGAAGCCTGATGATGGCAGATGAGATTCTGCCGAAACGTTGCTCCAACTTTAAAAGCACAACTACAATGACGTGGGATAATATCCAAAGGAAGCTGAACAGCATACATGTAAGTACCTGCAGCATATATATATGTCTAGGTGTGTTCGGGTCTTTTCTCATGTAAGATTAAGAGTATATATAGTATATATATACTATAAGAGTATATATATACTATAAGAGTATAACATAAAAATTATATTAAATATATTAGTTTTTTAAAAAAATCGTATTAGTGGTCCTCGGGATTTAAAAGTATGAGTTTGGTGTCCCTGAGATCCAAAAGGTTGGCGACCCCTGCTCTAAAAGGATGCAGATGACCATCTGTCTGCAAGGAATATAAATCCTTCCATTCCCCACTATCCTGTCAGAGCTGAAGAAGCTTCTTGGATGAGAAGCAAAACTGCTTCAAATAAAAAACAAGGAAGTCCAGTTTCCTCCTGAAAAAGCACCTTTGGGATTTCCTCTTGCTTTCTTCTTTTCTCTGAACTCTGGAGAGCAGAAATTATTTTTGAGAAGTTTCCACTTCATTCCCTTTTTAAGCCCAGTTGGAGCAGAGGGCATGATGGACATGAAGGAAGCTGTGATGGGAACTGCAGAAGTGGGATGAGATGTCCTCTTTGCTAAATTTGGCAGAAGTGAACAAATTCGTAGATATCTGCAGTTGGTCTGTTCTATGTCCATTCAGACTGCAAGACAGAAATGTGCCTCTTAGGATAGTCTCTCTTAAATGTGGAAATTTTTTTGTAATAATGCAGTCCTGTCTACTATAACCGCCCAATTATACTGTTTGGGAAGAGGTCTTCTTAAGAGAAATTGCTGGCATGGAATAGAGCCAAACATTAATTTCTGACCCCTTTTAAAAACATATTTAAAACATATATATATTTGGTAACTTTGAAAAAACTATGCTGTCCTTACCTCATAACAAACTGATTCTGCTGCTCTTTATTTATTCAGTGGATTAACCTATTTTAACTACAGAACGTAATTGAAGAGAACCATAAGTGTAATGACCTGATAATGGCAAAGAAAAGAAAAATGTACTTTTAAGCGTGGATTTGTTTGTGTTTTCCAGATGCCATGAAAACGAGCAACGAACACCTTTTAATTTGTCTTGAAAGCAACTTCTTTTCATCATCCAGTATGGCTGAATAAATTATTCATTTTCGCATCCTTCCACTGTTGAAGAAATGTTTTGTTTTAAAGTTAAATTAACTTAGGTTATATAATATATCTATATCTATATCAAATAATTATTCAATTATTGTATATTCTTTTGATAAGCAATTCTATTTCAAATAAAATGTGATAGCATCTATTTATTTATTTATCTTGTAGCATATCTGTGAAATTGATCCATGTTATTTATCTTGGCAATATTGTATTGCCAAATCTCGGGGATTACACTAAATTGCTGCCTTTCAAGGTATATATGTGTAAGAGGCGGTGTGCTATGCCTTGATGTAAAACATTTAACTGACATGAGTGTATAATATGTTTAAAATACATTTACAATATTGTATTTATTTGTGAATTTATGCAAGATTAAAAAAAGTATTTTAGATACACATAGATTGAGAAATGGATCTTTTATTTAAATCTTTCTTTAAAGGGTATTCTGCAGCTTTGGACCTGGGTTCAAAAGCATTGAGATAAAGTCTAGTACAGAATTTGGGTTTTTCTATGAAATCACTGGTGTTATAGGAAGGTAATGGACTATAACATTTGAATGTACAGAATGAATCAACATACTTTTGTAGAAACTTGCATACAAGAAGCCAGATGTTTAATTCCATGACTTCTCAGTCTAAAAGTCTTAAGCCTGCATATAACTATTATGTGCTACCCTAAGACAAAGTGTTCTATAGTGATAATATAGAAAAACCCTTCAGTATTGTGAGCATAGATTCATAAAGAGCAGCCTGTGAAAGACTGAAGGAAAATGCAGGCTTCTGTGATCAACTTTTAGCTAAAATTCTACTGTATATGTCCTTATCTTAGGATCAAACTATGTAATATTTTAATCATAAACTATGTAGTAATTCCTGGACTTTACATTTGTGTACAAATGAGCAGGTTGGTTGGAGCAAACATTTTCCATACTTGCCTCTTGATTTGGAATTTCTCACTTCTTCCATATGGGAACTAATGAAGGAAAAAGCTTCCTTCCCAAGTTAATTTCCATCATATTAATTTCAGTAGGAAATTTAATATAAACAAAAAGCTTCTTTGCAGGTGAAGTCCCTGTAGCAAACTCTTGGGTCAAGGGCTTTGCATATCATAGTCTCTCAGTTTAGATTGCTTTGTTAATAAAACACCAATTCCTTCTCTTCTTCCTATGTGCTCACAGCCTCTTGCGGTTTCAAATAATCGCTTGCCTCAAAGGTTACTGCCTCCTGATTAGTTTAAAGCTCTACTCACTCCTTTTCAGGCCAGGAAAACAGCAATAGCACTTACATCAGGGGTGGGGTTGCTGGGGTTTCATAGGGGTTCAGGAGAGCCCCTAGCTAAGATTCTGTGCAGTTCAGAGAACCCCCAAATCCCACTCCTGGCTGGTCCTGCCCACCCTACCCCGACCCTCCCAGGAGTCCCCATGCTACCTACCCATTTTGGATGCAGGTAAGTGCAGGGCATGCATGGAGGTTCAGAGAAGAGAAATTTTACAGCTTCCAGAGAGCCTCCGGAGCCTGGGGAGGCTATTTTCACCCTCCTGGAGGCTTGAGGGAAGCCTCTGGAGTCTGGGGAGGGCTAAAATGTCCCCCCCCCGGTGGTGCAGGAGGCCGACTAGTCCATGCCCACCATGGCCACACTCACCCAGCAACCAGGCAGAGAATCTTGTGATAAAATTTTTGAAGCCCACCCCTGACTTGTATACCTCTTCACAGTGCTTTGTGTGCTACCATTTTTAACATAAATGAGGCAGTACTGATTATCTACTGTACCCCGATTTTTCAGCCTCTGTAAGAGCTTGGGGCTAACTTACACAGTCATTGCAAAAATACATCCCTATCTCTTTTCCTTTTCTATATTGCCTTTTTGCTTTGTCAATATCACCTGTGGGCAGGAAACCTGCACCAGTCAGGGCACTGTCAAAAGAGAAAATTATTTCTTAATTCAACATTTCAGACTTGCACCATTTCAGTTTTATGTAAATCACAAACCACTCCTCCTTATTATTAATATTTCTGGGGGCCATAGAAGGAGCGTTCACGTCGCGGCCCCTGTCAGGTATCTGTTTACCTGCGAATCCTTCTACCACGCTACACCAACCTACACCAACAGTGTTCTACAGTGGCTGGGAAAAGTGTAGCGACACGAGAGAAGAAGATTAATATTTCTTAATCCTGATTGGGAGCCAACACCCCACCCCCCCAGAATATTTTAGATTGCTTTAAGACAAGTGACTGAAACTGAGAATCTTTGGAGATACAGAAATGTTTAGTTTTTCTTTTCAGATTGTGTCAATTCTATGACTAATTGCTTGATAAAGTATCTTCTGGAGAATATTGCAATGGATTATTCTTCATATGTGTACAATAATTAATACTTTCTGGGAACAGAAAAAAGGTAGTTTGGTATTAATGAAGGTGTCTATGAGCAGCTTAATATTGTAGTTGTTTGATTGATGGGGAGGTAAGAAAGGCTCATGAGATGCAATACCAACAAAAGGCAAACACTGGAAGAGAAATTATTGTTTACACCAGTCTATGGTTAAAAGAAAGGAGTATCACCACACTCAGACTTGTGTGGACTCCAGACTCCCAAAAAGCTGCAAAGTGGCATAGATTTTAAATATTTCATCCTGCAGTGGAACTGTGATGAATTATTAAATTAATAAATAAAAGCAAATACAAAATAAAAAGTATAAATTAAAAAATGTATGAAAAGAAGGGGAAAATGAAACAGAAAATGTAACTTCTTGCTTCACTTCCCTCATAAATTTTAACAGCTTATCACCATCTCTAAATAGAATATAATCTAATGCATAACCTTGCTCAAACATTTCTTGTTAGGAAAAGTCCAGTAAGGGAAAGCAGATATAACTATTTCCCTGTTTTAGCCAAAATCTGATGACAGAGGCAATGTTTTTATTCTGGGCTGGGAATTAGATTTCACTGATCTTGTGCTGTCAGAGAGGAATAGTGGATTGTCAGATCATACCAATACCAAGTTAAGCAACAAATATAGAAAGGATAAAATAGGCAACATAGGAAAAGAGAAGAGAGTAAAAAGAAAAGAGTAGTGTAAAAGTAAAAAAAAAAGTGGAGGTCCCACGAATAGGAAACAGAAAAAAGTCTCTGGGGAATAAAACCAAAATCTGGCAAGCCAATGCATTGTAAAGGCTAGGTCCCACTGGCCGACGGATGCAAAACATATGCATAAAGGACACAGCGGACGAGCAAAATTTCAGGGGTGGCTCCATCCGTTGTCATCCGCTCCAAAAAGTGGTGAAAATTTGCATAAACAGAATGGAAAAGAACAGAAAAGAACGGACGTGGGTAGTATGTAGCGGGGATGTTAAACGGATGTTCATAGGAAGCCTAGCACATGACAGTGGATGGAAGCAGATGACACCTCCGAAAGGCTTCCGGGGGAGAATTGCAAAGCGGATGCATAGTGGAAGGGGAGGATGCACAGCGGATGAAGCGGATGCAACACGGACACCTATAGGAAACAAAGCGGATGTCGCGCGGATGTATATCAGATGCAAAGCATTCACTGCGCATGTGGGGAGTATGAACTATGTCAGCTCCGCGGATATAAAAGGATGCAGCACGCATGCAGTCAGCATACAGGGGAAAGACATGCTGCCACATACATCTAGCAGGAACACCATGGTTCGTCAGTCAGGCAAGAAGAGGAAGCCGGTGCCTACTCGTTCCAGCCCTGGCAAGAAGGACAGAACCAGCATCCCACCCCCTGGCACTGACTCTGAAGCTGCTGCTGATGCTGCTGTGGTGGACCAGCTCCAAGGCCCTCAAAGCCCTGCTGCTCAAGCCCCTGCTGCTCCAGCCCCTGAAGCCCCTGCTGCTCCAGCCCCTGAAGCCCCTGCTGCTCCAGCCCCTGAAGGCCCTGCTGAAGCCCCTGCCAGAGGGAGGAAGAGGCAAGGGAAGGAGAAGGGAGAGAGGAAACAGTGCACCATTTCCAAGGAGCATGAGGATGAGGTGCTGTGGAGAAAGGGCCACAGACTCTATCGCGACACCAAGAAGAAGCAGGCAGCTTGGAGAGACAAGGCAGAGAGTGTGAGGTACACTACAGAAGTACTCCTGGGATGGTGGAAGCACATGCACACCTGGTATGGCAAGCTACACCTCAAGAAATCTGGGCAGGCCGCTGTCAAGCTCACTGACCGGGAAATGTACATCATGGCCAAGTGCAGTTTCCTGGAGGGTGACATCTGCCACTGAGGAGCAGCCCCTTTAACACTCCTCTCCCTCAGACAGCCCACAGACAGCCAGTCCTCTTCCAGCCAGGAGCCAGCTACCCTGTCCAGGCAGGTGTCTTCAGAGGCCCCCATGGCAGAGACCCCCCTGACAGCTGCACTCCCCATGCCGGCAGACTTGGAGGATCCTGTGGGGGATGATGCCCTGCTGTCACAAATGGAGGAAGAAGCAGCAGCCACCAGAGGCCAACCCACCCCCCACCCTCACCTCCAGAGGATGCAGGCAGAGAGGCAGACTGGAGGGCCAGAACCACAGTGTGCTTTTGGAGATCAGGGACACAATGAAGACCAGCACAGAACTTCTCTCTCAGCTGGTCCACTTGGACAGAGCATTCTCGGGGCTGGAACACCTTCATTACCTATGTGAGCCAGACCCTGAGGGACCTGCCCGAGGCCCAGTACCAGGTGATGAAGCAGAAGATCACAGCACTTCTGCACAACCCTCAAGGCCCAGCTGAAGCTGCTCCTACCCAGTCCAAGTCTGCTCCTCCACCCCAGGCGATGTCACAGCCCTTCCACGGCTTTCAACAGCCCCTCACCTACCAAGGCTACGACTACCAGGACTTCCCACAGCAAAAACAGACTTTCCCAGTCCAGGCCCAGGTTCATCGCATGCTACAGATGCCACTCCTCACCCAGCTGCAGACCAGACAGCCCCACTACACTCCTCTTTCCTCCATCCCACAGCCAAGCCCGTCAACGGACAATCTGTCATCAGTATTGGGCCTGACATCTCAAGTCCTTGATGAGGGGCCTCTCAACCTCACGGGACTGAGTCAGCTCTTGAACAGCTTCCTGAACACACCATCCCCTGTTGTACCCTCGGGGCCAAGCACCCCAATGGTGCCTCAGACCAGCACTCAAGCCACAGCCACCTCCACAGTCCCTGCCCGCTTTACAGCTGAGACCATGGACATGACTCAGAGTGACTGAGAATAGTGTCAGAGACTGAGTTGTTTATTTGTTAAGTTTATCTTTGCTTAAGACACTTTACTTGGTTCATTTTGCTTTTTCAATAAAGTCATAAAGTTTACTTAAGACAGTTAATAAAGGTTATCTTTGCTTAAGATACTTGGTTCATTTTTTTTACTTAATAAAGTGTTGGTGAAAACTTTGAAAAAATGGTTTAACCTTTGCATGCTTGTGGGATAGATAAGGATAGTTGTGGGATAGATAAACCTCCAGTGCAAGCAGAGTGGGACTGTATGTATGGTTCACCCTCCCAGCTGCCACACATATGGACCTTTTTTATCAATAACAATTTATTCATTGATCAACACATTTTAAAATAAACAAAGCTCTTTATTAATGCCCTATTGATTGTAGGACCACTCAACATACATGGCACAATCACATCAGTGTTATGAGACAGCCTCAAGGAAGCATCCATTAATCATCTATCATCCTGTCTTGCCACTCCACTGCTCCAGCTGGGGAGTTGCACCAATGTCTCAGTAGGTTGTGCTGCTTCTTCCCTTCACGTGAGGCTCTGTTGGGGCCTTGCACATCCTCAGTGTCGATTAGGTTTCGTCCTTCCCTCCATTCATCAGGCTCTATGTCCCCATTCCCTTGTTGATGGTGCACAAGTCTGTTCTGCAACACTGGGTAGCAGGTGCGCATGAGATTGTGCAGGATGCAGCAAGCTTCCACGATGCTCCTCACAGTCTCTGGGTGATGCTGCATGGTGGTGAGAAGTATCTGGAACCTGTTGGCCAGGATGCCAAAGGCGTTCTCCACTACCCGCCTTGCCCTGGACAGCCTGTAGTTGAAGATCCTCTCTTCATGGGTGAGGTATCTTGAACTATACGGCTTCATGAGGTAGGTTCTGAGAGAGAAGGCCTCATCACCAATGATGAAGTAGGGCACATCTTGTGTGTCATTGGGTAGGGGGTCTGATCTGGAAAACCCATGATGAGGTTGCGTTCCAGCCATCCTTGAGGTCACTTGCATTGTATACCTGGCCATCTGAAGCTGACCCGTTGCCTGAAGCATCGATGTACATGAACTTGTAGTCAGCATCAACCATGGCAAAGAGGATGATACTGAAGAAACCCTTGTAGTTGTAATAAGTGGACCCTGAGTTGGCTGGAGCTTTGCAGGCCACGTGCTTCCCATCTATGGCTCCAATGGTGTGGGGAAAGTTCCACCTCTGATACCACTCTTCTGCAAGGTTTCTCCAGCCTTGTTCAGTGGTGGGACACTTGAGGAGCTCCTCCACATATTCTTCGATAATGGCCTGCACCACTTCTCTGACCACTTTGCAGATGGTGCTGTGTGGCACCCTCCACACATACTGCATGTTTCTGAATGTGGTTCCAGAGGCCAGGTGCCACAGAGTCAGTGCCATCTTCAGTCCGGGGTCCAGGTTGGGATGGAAGCTGGTGCTTTGCTTGGTCAAGCTGGGTTTCAGATGCTCTTCAAGTTCATCAAACATGGCTGGTGGCATCCTCATGAAGTGATGGAATGCACGAGGGTCTTCATTCCTCAGGTTCACCATCAACTGGTCATACAGTCCAAACTCCATTCTTCTCACGATCCATCCTCGGACCCACACAGCTCTTGGACGTCTCTTTCTTCTCCTTCTGTATAAAAGGTGAAACAGTCTGAACAGGTTTTGGTTCTGGTGATGAATGAGCGCAGCTACCATACGGAATGTGTCATGATCCATGGTGGAGAACAATGGATGATGTGGAAGACCAAGACCAAGGGTGAAGAGGTCTGTACACCACGGTTGCTGGACTCATATTGAAATCCAGATGATTTTCTCCCCCTTTTTATAGGAAATATCAGTAGTCCACTAGGTGTCTTTCTACATACTCTAGACATACTGCAGACATCCTAAATATACGAGATACATCCTAGATACAAACGTTTTGTCAGTTTTAATCCTTTATATATGAGATGCATACGCTTACATCCTTTCTATTTCCATGCTACTAACGCTGTGTAGACATTCCGTGTACTTTTAGTTTCCTCCCTTTCCGTTTTCAGCTGCAGCGGATTTGAGTTGAGGCGATGGCCAGAGGATGCAGAGAGGATAAAGCGGACGTTTAACGGATGATAACGGACATCGAACGTTTGTTGCCCGTATATGTCGTGGATGTACATCGTACACGGCAGAAATTTCATCCACTCACAAAGTTTTGTGCAGCTCAAAACTTCTTGCGTGGATGAAATCTCAGTGGACGGGTGCTCGAGGGATAGAGCGTATGAAACACGTATGCAGCAGTGAGTACACAACGGATGCATAATATTTTCCAATGGATGGCAAGCTTTTTTTAATGTTTTACATCCTCTTTGCATCCATAGGTGCAGTGGGACTAGGGCTTTACATGAATCTTTCCTCTCTCCCTTCTTTCCTCTCTCACTTCCTGTAGTTCACAAGCATCTCCAAAGTTGTAAACTACATTAGATAAAGTCCTCTCCTAGTTGTGTTGATGAATCACATCTATTATCTGAAGACAGTATCTTCCAAGTATCAACTATCTTAAGGGCCTGTCACATTGGCTGACGGATGCAAAACGTTTGTAAAAAGGACACAGCGGATGAGAAAATGTTCCATCCATTGTTATCCGCTCTCAAAAGTGTCCCGAATTTGCATAACCAGAGCGGACAACAACAGAAAGGAACAGACGCAGGGAGGATGTAGCCAGGATGGAAAGCAGATGCTCCACGGAAGCCCAGTGGATGGAAGTGGATGGGAACGGATGGTACATCCGCAGGGCTTCCGGGGGAGCACAGCGAAGTGGACGCACAACGGAAAGAGTGGATGCCGAGCAGATGCCGAGCGGATACAACGGATGCAGAGTGGAAGCCTAGCGGATGCCAAGCAGATGCAAAGCGTTCACTGCGCATGCGGGGAGGATGAATTGTGTCAACCCCGCAGATATAAAGGGAAGCAGCTCGCAAGCAGGTCACCATTCAGAGGAAAGACCTGCTGCCAGACACAGCTCCAGGCAGCCAGGTAGCCAGCCAGCCAGCCAGCCAGCCAGCCAACCAGCCAGCCAACAACCATGGGGAAGAAGAGGAAGCCTGTGGCTGCCAGCCCTGGCAAGAGGGACAGGGCCACCATCCCACCCCCTGGCCCTGACTCTGCTTCTGCTGGGGCTTCTGCTACTGCTGCTGACTCTGCTGGTGCTGGTGCTTCTGCTGGTGCTGCTCCTGGTCCTGGTGGTGCTCCTGGTCCTGCTGGTGCTGCTGGTGCTCCTGGTCCTGCTGGTGCTCCTGGTCCTGCTGGTCCTGCTGGTGCTCCTGGTCCTGCTGGTGCTCCTGGTCCTGCTGGTCCTGCT
>BLBF01000054.1:768313-779369 GCA_015471245.1 Laticauda colubrina
TGTTTAGCTTGTCTACCTAACCCTGGTTGGGGAACCCAGGCTTAACAATATTTATATAAATATTTACAATATTTACATACAAGCCATGTACAGCCAGTCACATGACCACCAAGCCATACCCACAAATTAGACCATGCCCACAGAACCAGTTAGTGGTCCCTGGGATCTAAAATTATGAGTTTGGTGGTCCCTGAGGTCCAAAAGGTTGGCGACCCCTGAATTAGAGCATAAAAACATTTGCTAGACCTATACTTGAATACAGCTCATCAGTCTGAAACCCATGTCATGTATCTGATATTAACACAACTGAGAAAGTCTAGAAATATTTCACAAGAAGACTTCTCAGCTCCTCTACTCATTGCAGAATACCTTATGCCAACAGACTTGAAACTCTAGACCTAGAAAATCTAGAACTATACTGCCTTCAGTCCAATCTAAACATAGTACATAAAATCTTTCAGCTTCAATCATAACAATACAAGAGCACACAATAGATACAAACTCAAGGTGAATCGCACCAAACTTGATTGCAGAAAATACAACTTCAGAAACAGAGTGATCAAAATTTGGAATATTCTACCTGACTCTGGTTTCTTTCCCAAACCCCCAAAACTATAACCTTAGACTGTCTACTCTTGACCTCACCCCCTTCCTAAGAGGCCTGTAGGGGGCATGCATAACCGCACCAATCATGCCTACCGTCTCTGTCCTATTGTTCCTTTTTATTTTTCTTATAAGTATCCATCTCATGTATTCAAAACTTTGTTTTTTCTTATACTTGTATCTTGTAAGCGATTGACAAATCAAATAAATAAAATAAAACATGTAGCTACTGTCTGGCTTTGGTTGGACTTGGGTGCTAGTTGAAGTGGAGACTGTTAGAAAATCTCTGGGTTGTAGGCTAGACCAAAAAGTAAAAAACCTAAAGAAAACCAATGGCACAAACAGCAAAGTACCACATTCCTGGAAGGAGACAGTGACATAATGCACTGATGTCAAGAAAAGTGCAAGTTTGGGTTCCTGTAGTCAGTAGCAGGGCATCTTTTCTTTTGTGTGACTGAGAAGATGAAAAAAGGCAATTCCCCAATTTCACAAATTCCACAGAACTTTCCCATCATGTCCTAGTCAATAATTGCAGAACAGACATATGTCACAATGACATACAAGATATAGAGAAAACATCCTACTTTCTATTTATGACTCAATGGTTTTGCAGAAGCAAGCATTATACACTTGATCCAGTAATTATTATTATTACTCTCCTTTGTTTATCTCTTAATAGGGCAATATAATCAAAGTTAACATTGTGAAATTCCACATTTTTCCTCCTATCTTTCTGGACAGAAATGAACACAAGGAGTAGAACCGCTTCTTTCACAGTACCTTGTTGAAACCAGAATCCAACAGGAACAAGTAAAATTTAGGATTTATTATTTAGTTCAGAACTACCATGCACAATTAGCTGTTGAAATGTTTCCATGAAGAGTGCAATTTTGAAAACTGGTTAGATAATGTAAGGCTATGCATACTTTTATTATTTCCTGGATGAAATCAGATAATTATACCATTGCCATAAGTTGAAAATTGCACCACACTGAAATCAATGAAAATGGGGTCATTGCTTAATGGGGTCGGGATTTCACTCAGTACTCATATCTCACGGTACGGTAGATAAATTTTGCTAAGGATGTATTTGCTATCCTAGATTTCAGAAAGGCAGATGTCCAACAATACACAGTTGCTTCAGTCTGAGTACTTATGCAAACAGTAAATATATGTTCATTTTAATCTAAGAAGGCATTTACTGGACACATGGAGAAGAGGGACTCTTGCCATTACTTCATCTTCAAATTCATCAATTTCATCTACATGAAATTGCAGGCTCCCATTTATACTAACCTATTCCTATCCTTGATAAGTCTATCTGTGGGTCCCTAATCAATAGTTCAGTGAGAATATATTTGAAAGCTACAGAATATATGTGGTGAATGTTACTATCAGGCTCTTAGCCTTGTTCTGTAAATCAGGAGTCCCCAATATCTGGCCTGGGAACTGGTACTGGTCCATGGCCCATTGGGAACATGTGGCAGCCATGTCTTCATTTGCACATGTACAGGAGGTAGGTTGCATGGGTGAAACCCCTCCTCCTGGTCACTGCCTCTGCCTCTGCTTCCAGTTTGTGGTGCCAAAAAGGTTGGGGATCTTAGCTATAAAGCACCAATATTTACACTAGAAACTCAAAGTCAAAGAACTGGCTGGTTAGTTCAGCTCCCTACTCTTTTCCTTAAGTGTAATTTATCAATTCTGGTTATCTACTTCCTGAATTTGTTGCCTAGTTTGTATGTTTCTTTTGCTCCCTTCCCTATCCATTCACAGCTTTATTCTAGTTTTCAGCATCTGGAAGATGCCCTCAATTTGTCTCCTCCACTAAAGGAGTATGTGTGCATGTAGAAATATGCTGATTTTCACTTCTTAATGCAGGAGGTGAATTAGTCTCAACCAACAAAACTAAAAAATGAAATATGAAATTAACTCATTCATCAGGGCACCCCAGAGATCATGTTTGCATTTATAAATCTGCTTTTCCTTAAAGAACATCTAATTATTACCTTTATTGTCAGAGTACAACATGTGTACAATGAGACTGGCTGAGCCTCCCTTCCTGCATACTCCCTGCCAATACAACTCACAGTGAGGACAGAAGTGCCTAACCCAGTCCCAATCTTATTACGCTATGTGACCTTGTTGCACAACATGCTGGCTCTGCAAGTCTATCATACTATATTGACATGAAGTTATTTTCCATTCAAAAGTCTGACAGCCCATGGGTAGAAATAGTTCTTCAGCCTGTTGGTGTGGCTGGGTATGCTTCTATATCTCCTACCCGATGGTAGGAGAGTGAAGAAGTGCTAACTGGGATGCAAGTTGTCCCTGATAATTTTTCTCACTCTTCTAAGGCAGTGAGCCCTAGTGATGTCATCTCGTGCTATCAGGGAACAGTCCATGATGTTTTGTTCTGTGCTCACCACCCTCTGTAATGTCTTTCTATCCGTGGCTATCAACCCAGTATACCACACTGTAATGCAATCTGCCTGTCCTACCACATACCTTCCCTTAAATTTTGGCATCTTATAGGAACAAGGAAGCACTTATGCTTTTTCTGTGGCAGCCCCTGCCTCCCCCTGGAATATTCTTCCCCCTGAGATCTGGTATGTTCCCACCCTTTAAATTTTCCAAAAACCACTTAAGACCTGACTCTTCCTTCAAGAGCTGGGATATAGAGTGAGATTGGCATGGGACAAACTTGTGGGCTGCATAGGAAACTTTATGCCAAGTTAATTTTGTTGTTGCTTTGATGTTTTCATTTCATTGTTCATATGGTATATATTGTTATTATTTTTGGATTACAAGATGCCAAGAGCTTATTTATTTATTTGTTTATTATCTATTTATATTTCACAATTGTGAACTGTCCATCTCCCTCAAAGAGGGACTCTGGGTGGTATGCAATGCAACACCAAAATATAAAACAGGATACAAAAATTAAAATGTTAAGAGTTAAAATTTTAGAATTATTTTTTTAATGTAATAATTAAAGAAATAATTAAAGCCTGTTAAAAATTAGTTGACAGTTGAAAGGCAAAGGGGGAGCTCTTATGGTACGAACTGGGAAATTGTGAGCATCCTAGACCAAGCCAAGTCTAAAAATACTAGAGAATTCCTGGAAGCCTGGCATGCTGACAAATCGGCCATCAGCAGGCACATAGACATAAACAACATCTTTACACCTTTCAAAAGAGACAATCAAAAAGCCAAAAAGGGAACAAAAAGAACAGAACACCTCCTCACCAGCAATTAACACCAGATGAGCAGAGATTAACATCAAGGTTAACATTAGACCAACAATCAAGAAATAACAATACCCCACTCAAGGAACTATCAAACAATTTAACAATAAACAGCCAAACCAAAGAACCATCAAGATCACTCCTACCAGTATTGACAAGCCACTAGAGTCTAGACTATCAAATGAGAGCAAACCCCATTCGCTACTAGCACTAATGAAGTTACGTAGTTAGGGTTAATGAAGTGTCTGCAAGAAAACAGCCAAGTGAGAGAGCACCAAGGACATCTCATTTCAATCTAGGCTACATATATTATCCTCTATTGATTTTCTCTTCTATTATATAAATACTTCTCAGGAAGGAATGTCCATCCGTTCCCAAGGGAATCTATTCCACTATTGATCAGCCCTTAGAACTGGAATATTTTTTTTTTTTGATATCCAATTCAAATCTATTTATTTATCATTTAATTGCTTTTTGAGCAAAATTAAATGTGCCTGCTTGATCTTTTAAAGGACAATCTTTCAGATACTTTGGAACATCCCCACCCTATAGTCTTGTTTTTTCATCTGGTTTTGATCTGATCTGATTTCATCAGATCTGATCTCATCTCTGGACTTTTCCAACCATTGCTCATATGATTTCCCTTCTAGGCCCTTCTGGATGCACTCCAGCCTGTTAGTGTCCCTTTTTAAAATGTAGTGGCTAAAATGTTGTGAAATATTCCTGGAGTTTCTCTAGCCAAAGCTAAAAACAAATGAACAGAAATGGTAACTTGTCTAGAACTTAATTCTATATTTCTATCAATGGGACTTAGGACTGTTTTTGTGACAGTTATCTTGGTTCATTTCTAGCTTGTAATGATGCCATGGGGACCCAACTTATATTTTATTTCTTGCTTTGAATCTCAGTTTTAAATGTGAGAGGACTTTGAATGCTTTGGGAAGCAGCCTGGGAGGGGTATCTTCTTAGTCTTTGAACACCAATAGTGGTATTCTACTGATTCAGCCCGGTCTGGCAAAACCGGTAGCTCCAAGGATCATCTATGAGTGAACCAGTTTGCTAAGATCAGCTGCTGGGCTCTCCCAGATGCCCCGCCTCTATACTGACCTTTATTTCCTGGTTTTGAAGCTGAGCTGCTTCATGTGGCATGGAGGATTGCTGTGCGTCAGTTGTTGAAGACGGGAAGAGTGCAGGATTGCAGGAGAAGGTCAGTATCACAATGTGTGCATGCACAATATGTGCGTGCATGCTCAACGCATGCCCACTGTTGTGTATAGAACTTGGTAGACTCCAAATACCTTAAACTGATTGGACGAAAAGGCCGTTCTCGGATTGGTTACTTAAGTGCCATTCCGATTGGCCCGCCTGATGGCGGGAACACTTAAACAACTGTCATTGGCCACAAGCCACAAGCAAGCCGCTATAAGAAGGGCTGCCAAGGCTTGGGCAAATGTTCCATTACAAGTCACTTTACTGTTTGAATAAAGAGTTGTTTGTTGGAACCTGGTCTCACACACCTTATTTCCAGACAGAACACTGGTGACAAGGATGGGATCATCCTAGAAGAGCGAGACCGAAGCACACAGCAATTAGAAATGAGCGACAGAGATGGCTGGTAACAATGTGCCGCCCGCACCGTTCAACCCAGCCGAGGAAGATTGGGAGTCATACACTGATCACTTTCTGATGTTCTTAGAAAGCAACGAGCTACAGGAGATAACTGACCAGAGGAAGAGGGCTATATTCCTCACACACTGTGGGCCAGCTGTTTTTAAAATGGCCAAGGTGCTAGCTAAACCAAGAGACGTTAAACAGATGGCATGGCCTGAACTGAACAGAATGCTTCGAACCCATTATGTGCCTGTGGTCTCCAACCTGATCAAAAGGCATGAGTTTTACAAACGAGACCAACAGGAAGACGAGAGCATCGGAGACTTCATAGCAGGCCTAAGACACATCAGAGGAGCCTGCGAGTTCCAGAACATGGACAAGGCCATGAGGGACCGTGTGGTCCTCGGACTGAAGGACACTACACTCCAAAGAAAGGTGCTAAACAGACCGAATATCACAGTGGCCAAAGCCATCGCAGAAGCCACCACTGCTGAAGCAGTCAAGAAATCCTCAGCCACTATGCGCCTGATGAACTCAATTCCAGATCCACCGAATCAACCCAGAGAAAAGAGGGTGGAAGGAAGCAAGAAATAGCCCACAGTGACTGCCCACCATGAAGAACTCGACTCCCTGAGTGACACTGATGACAACAATGAAGATATACATAAGCTTCAGTCGGAAAGAAAATGTTGGGAAAAAAGAAGAAGCAGGCAAGAATTCCAGTGTGCTGGATGCGAAAGAAATCACCCGCGCTCAGAATGCAGGTTCCTGGATGCCTTTTGCAGATTGTGAAAAACGGGGGCACATCGTAAGGATCTGCCGAAACAAAAAGAGCTATAGTCCAAAAAGACGCGGCAGCACCCCCCCCCCAGAAACGAAGAGAGACAAGCCAGAAGCAGATGGAGCTGAGAGAGCAGGAACCGGCGAATGAGCGACAAAGAAGAAACACACCAAACAATAACCATCAGAAATGCCAGGGCAGCAAACGCAAAAAAGGTCCGGATAAATGAAAAAATTGAAGGAAAGCCCTGTGAGATGGAAGTAGACTCTGGATCATACTTGTCAATGGTATCTTGGAACGCTATCAGAAGCCTGATACCAGACATCAAGCAAAGAGAACTGGAACAACAAAAATTGATACTAAAGGACTACCAGGGAAACTGAATCCCGGTAGTGGGCCTTGGACATTTCCTAGTAGAATTTAAAAACCACCCTGAAATACTGCCTTTAACAATTGTCGACCATGATCGCTCTAGCCTGCTGGGAATCGAATGGTTCGCGCCCCTGGGAATCGGAGTGACCAGGATCAACAGCATCGTTGTGGTCAACTGGGAAGAGAGCCTGCTGCAAGAGTTCCAGGATGTATTCGACGGGACCCTAGGCAAGTACAAGGGGACCCCAATATCATTTAGCCTAGACCCAAAGATAGCTCCCATCAGGCTCAAAGCCAGATGCGTTACCTTTGCCTTAAAGCCAAAAATAGATGAACAGCTTAACAAACTTATCACACAAGGGGTGTAAGAGCCAATCGACCATGCCAGATGGGAAACACCCATCGTGACTTCTGTCAAACCAGATGGGTCAGTGCACATCCGTGGAGACTATAAGGCAACTCTAAATCATGCACTCCAACAAAGCGCATACCCAGTACTGGTAGTGCAACACTTATTGCACTCACTAGGGGGAGGAATTTTTTTTGCGAAACTTAATTTCACACAAGTGTATCAACAGCTACCAGTTGACCCCAAAACTGCAGAGGCAGAGACTATAGTCACACACAGAGGGGCATTCAAATGCAACCGACTTCAATTTGGCGTTAGCGTTGCCCCGGGCGTTTTCCAAAGCCTCATGGAGCACCTTCTAAATGGAATCAAAGGAGTCGTCCCCTATTTTGATGATGTACTTGTATCAGCAAAAAATGCAAATCAATTAGAACATAGACTAAAAGAGGTTTTGTGAAGATTCAGAGATGCAGGGCTTAAAGTCAAGAGAGAAAAATGTAAGCTAGCCACCGATCAGGTCAAATTTTTAGGCTACCTGATAGATGAGCAAGGGATACACCCCATAGAAAAGAAAATAAAGGAGATAAAAGACACACCCAGACCTAAGAACTGAACTGACGAACCTGGAGGGAGCGGCAGAGCCTCCTCAACCAGCCCGAGAAACTCAGGCAGGAGCGGCAAAGGCTGACTCACCCTTCCAGGAGGTTCCATGGAGAAGATGTGGAGAGAAAGCGATCCTGTCCAAACCGCTTGAGGACCACGCTGAGACTGAGCTGCGCAGGTCAAGTAGGACCTGCAGAAGCCCCACCTACCTGCGTGACTACGTTACGCACGTTGGACAAAACCAAGGGGGGAGGGATGTTGTGTACAGAACTTGGTAGACTCCAAATACCTTAAACTGATTGGCTGAAAAGGCCGTTCTCAGATTGGTTACTTAAGCACCATTCCGATTGGCCCACCTGATGGCGGGAACACTTAAACAACTGTCAACTGTCATTGGCCACTAGCCGTGAGCAAGCCGGTATAAGAAGGGCTGCCGCGACTTGGGAAAATGTTCCGTTACAAGTCACTTTACTCTTTGAATAAAGAGTTGTTTGTGGAACCCGGTCTCATGCACCTTATTTCCAAACAGAACACCCACCAAGCCATGCCCACAGAACTGGTGGTAAAAAAAGTTGAATCCCACCACTGTTGAACACAACTGTGATGCATTTTTATTAAGGTTCTCTCTAGCTTGGAACTGCTGGTTCTGACATTGCCACCATCGTACCTTACTCCCCCCAACATTTTTTAAAAAATTCCTCAGGATGTTCTTTGCCACTTCAGAGTATCTTTTCATTTTTCTATATAGCTGGGTGTTTGTGAAAAGGAAGTGCTGAATTGCAATCATCTGTCATTTTATTTTTATGAGTGCCTCTGGGGAATAGAGGCATTTATGCCAATCATGCTAATGTACGATGGTGTAAATGTTGAAGTCAGTGAAGTTGAAATCTCTGATGCTCATGCCAGACAAAGCCATTTCATAATGCACTGCTTACAAACCCCTTGTCTTAGAGCACAAGATAGATGTGCACAATTTTCTTGAATTGAGGCATGGCCAGAATAACTATTGAACAAAAAACCCTCATATAATTATTTAACAGTTAAAGTTTAATATCCAGGCAAACATTTCATGAGCTCAGTTCCTTCCCTTCTAATTGATAGACACATTCCACCCCTATTCTTCTGTCTTCCATTCACACCTATCTGGTAGGCAGAAGAAGAGGCAGGATAAGGCAGGAAGAAGTAAAGGCAGGCAAGAGATTGTTCCTCTTAGGCTTGGATGGATATCTGTCTCCCAAATAAGCTGGTGTTCCTATGACTGTAAAGGCCTGGTCCCACTGGCTGACGGATGCAAAACATATGCATAAAGGACACAGCGGACGAGCAAAATTTTGGGGGTGGCTCCACCCATTGTCATCCGCTCCAAAAAGTGGCGAAAATTTGCATAAACAGAATGGAAAAGAATGGAAAAGAACGGATGTGGGTAGTATATAGCGGGGATGTTTAATGGATGTTCATAGGAAGCCTAGCGGATGGAAGCGGATGACACCTCTGAATGGGATCCAGGGGAGAATTTCGAAGTGGACACATAGCGGATGAAGCGGATGCATCACGTATGCCTAAAGGAAAGAAAGGGGATGCTGCGCAGATGAATATCAGATGCAAACTGTTCACTGCGCATCCTTTCTATTTCTGTGCTACTAATGCTGTGTAGACATTCTGTATACCTTTTGTTTCCTCCCTCTTTCCGTTTTCAGCTGCAGCGGATGTGAGTTGCGAGGATGCCCAGAGGATGCAGAGAGGATACAATGGATGTTTAATGGTGATAAACGGACATAGAATGTTTGTTGCTCGTATGTTGCGGGTTTACATCGTACACGGCGGAAAGTTCATCTGTTCACAAAGTTTTGTGCAGCTCAAAACTTCCTGCACGGATGAAATCTCAGTGGACGGATGCTTGAGGGATAGATATGAAACACGTATGCAATGAGTACACAACGGATGCATAGCGTTTTCCAACGGATGGCAAGCTTTTTTTAACGTTTTACACGCTCTTTGCATCTGTAAGTGCAATGGGACAGGGCCTTAAGCAAACAATCTTTCATTTATGCTTACAAGGTTGTTTTCCCTCTTCTTTCTCTGTAGCCCCTTGTATGTCTATCATACGTGGTCAATTTATCCATAGTGGATTAGGGGGACTTGTGGGGCTTCAGGATTCAGGAGAACTTAATCTATCAACAGGATTGGATCTGTTGGCAGAAGACACCCCTCCGCCAATTGGACATTATGTATAAAAAGCAGCAGCAAGCAACCATAACTAAATGAAATCATTACATCAATCAAAATACCAAAGACAATTGTGTCCATCTATTTTACCTGATCCTCTTATGCCAGACAGCTCTTCTCTTAACTCTGTGCCAAAGCAGTCCATTCACAATCGTTAAATCAGGGTGAGCTATGTCTTTTTTGGGACAATTCAGTGATGCAAAAGAAACACTAACAACACTATGTTCCCAATCTGTTTTATGAAACTTGCTTCCAAAAAATTGAAATAACAACTTGGAATGATTTGCTGTCTCCTAAAATATTATCTTTGCTATTCTTGGTGTGTGTGTGTGTGTGGAGGGGGGGCAGGCTAAGAGACCTCACATTTCTGCACCACAGAGGGCATTTCTTCATGTCTACAAATTTCACATCCCAATTCAGTCAAATCCCATTCTCCATTTATTGGCTGGTCGTACCTTCTAAACTTAAAAGAAAAAAAGAGAAGAAAAATAAGCAGCTGCTACCAGGAGACACTTTCATGGAGCACTTGACCTGGATTGGGAGGTCTTAGCTGAAGCTGGTGTCAGATAAGATAAACTACCAATCAGAAAATTGGTAGCTGATAAGCAATGCAAGTGGAAAAATACTTTTGGGTGGCTGAAATAAATATGCTCAGGTCCTAAAAATGGACAACAATATGAGAACAAAGAGATGGGACAGTTTCTTGAGCAGTATAAAGATCACATCTCTAAGGATGTAGACACTTAATGGTTTTTCATGGGAAAAGAGATTTACAAAGTGTATGAATATACACTATTGCTTAATGCATATGTATGTGTGATGTCCATTTTATTGGTATTTTAATATACTTTACAGATTAAAGATATTATTCCAAAAATTACCTTTTCCAGCTTTGTGCCTTCACAAAGTTGGATTCAACTTCTTTCATTGTTTGCTGTCTCAATTGTTGGATAGGTTGTCCTAATAGAGTTACATCTTCTATTGATTAATTTAACTGCATTGATTACGTTTCTATATTTCCTTTTAGCTAAATGCTTTTTATTGTTTTTAAGCTGTAAAAAACATTGAAAGTGTGAGGCAGAGTCAGTTACAAATTCTGATTTGTTTTTTGACTAGGTTGATCTGTTATCATTAGTTGCGTTGATATATTCTCTCTCTCTCTCTCTCTCTCTCTCTCTCTCTCTCTCTCTCTCTCTCTCTCTCTCTCTCTCTCTCTCTCTCTCTCTCTCCCTCCCTCCCTCCCTCCCTCCCTCCCTCCCTCCCTCC
>BLBF01000054.1:787624-818922 GCA_015471245.1 Laticauda colubrina
CTCTCTCTCTCTCTCTCTCTCTCTCTCTCTCTCTCTCTCTCTCTGTGCTGTTCAGCTTTGTTCGGGTATTTTCTCACGTCCTTGTAGCTGTGCTTTTAAAGTTGTAGCAATGTTTCAGCAGAATCTCATCTGCCATCATCAGGCTTCTGTATAGTGTTCGTCTGTGAATCAGACTCTTACAGTTGTTTCAGTTTTAAATTTGGGGCTGGCCTATTGCTGTGCCAGAATGGTTTTTTCTTCATCCTGATTGGTTGGGAGTCTTGGTCTGTGTTTATTGGTCTTAGAGTTTGTTGTGTTTTGCTTGACTGGTGTTTCTTATATCTTCTGTCTGTTTTGTGGCTTTTTTTGTGTCTTGATTGGCTGGCAACATTGTGTTCCTGTATTGGAGGCTTTTAGTGCAGCTTGGCTCCGAGTAAATGGATGGCTATCATTTGTTAGGAAGCTAACAAATCTGGGTGCTTGGTTGGGGTGTGTTTGAGCTGGAGGTATCAAGGGGAGTCTGTTTGTGCCCAGGTGTTAGCCTGGCTTGTGGTGTGGAGATTTTTTTGTTTGAGAGTGCAGGCTTCCAAATGATTGACAGTCTGATGGAATCATCTTTTCTATTCATGCTTTTAGGCTTTTTTTCAATCTCTATGGCTTCTCTGATGATTCTGTCACTGGGGTTTTCTATAGTGGCTAGGGTTTTGGTGCCATTGAAGTTGATGCTATGACCTGTGGCTTTCATGTGTTGGACTAGTGAGGAAGTGTGTTCCAGCTTTTTTACTGCATTTTTGTGTTCATCCAGGCGGGTACTTATTCTTCTATTGGTCTGTCCAATGTATGTGGCTGGGCATGATGCACAGGAGACTTCGTATATGCCTTGTTTTCCCAGTCAATTTTATCTTTGGGGTTTATAAGGATGGCTGCTATTTTTCTGTCTGTTTTGAAGGCAGTCTTGATGTGATGCCTGTGTAGCATCTTACTGATTTTGTCTGTAGTACCTCTTTTGTAGGGTAGGACAGCTGTTCCATAGGTCTGTTCATCTTCTAGGTCTCTATTATGTCTCAGTGTGTTTTTGTGGATCAGGCCTGTGATTTTGCTTTTGAGGAAGCTGTTGGCTGTCAGTACTTTAGTCAGGATGTATAGTTCAGTTTTTATGTGTGTCTTGTCTGCCAGGCATTTGGTTCTGGCAATTAGCATTTTGGCCACAGAGTTTATCTGTGCTGGGTGGTGGTGGGATTGGGCGTTGAGGTAGCGGTTGGTATGTGTTTTCTTCTGGTATACGGTGTGTCCTATTGTGCCATCTGTTTTTTGTAGATTAATATGGTAGTTGTTTGTTTGTTTCTGTTTCCATGGTGAACTTGTTTTTGGGGTGTGTGCTGTTTAGGTGTGTTAGGAAATTGTTTAGGTTTTCTTTTCCATGGGGCCAAATCACAAATGTGTCATCGATGTATCTTAGCCATAGTTTGGGTTTGTGGGTGGCATTAGCCAGGGCTTTGGATTCGAATTCAAAAATATATATATATATATTTTCTGAGGTTTTCGCGGGTATTTGTGTGTGGATCTTTGGTTATTTGGGTTTTCTCCCGCATAAAATTGGAAGTATCTAGGCAACGTTTTGATGAAGTCTCATTCATCATCTTCAGGCTTGTTTCTTCAGCTCTGTGCTTCTCAGAGTAATGAGTAAAGTTACTCTGAGAAGCACAGATCCGAAGAAATAAGCCTGAAGATGATGAATGAGACTTCATTGAAACGTTGCCAAGATACTTCCAATTTTATGCGGGAGAAAACCCATACAACCAAAGATATATATATATATATATATATGGATCTTTGGTTATTCGGGTTTTCTCCCGCGTAAAATTGGAAGTATCTAGACAACGTTTCGATGAAGTCTCATTCATCTTCAGGCTTGTTTCTTCAGCTCTGTGCTTCTCAGAGTAATGTGAGCTTGCAGCTGCTTCTTCCTTTTAACTGCTAGTGGGGGTGTGACTTGATTGGGTGGGGGCTTGACTGTGTTCTGATTGGGTGGGGGGGTGTTCTCATTGGTTGGGGGTTTGGCTGTGTTGGTAGGTGGGTTGGCTGTGTTCTGATTGGCTGGGGGTGTGTTCTGTTTAGGTGGGGGCTTGGTTGTGCTCAGGTTAGTCTTAGTTGCTGGGGGATTTGAGCTGGTGAGCTGTAATCCTGTTGTTTGGCTTTGTGTTCGTGGTCATGCCACATCTTCATGGTGGGTGTCAGTTTGCTTCTTGTATGGGTCAGAGGGGTTTGAAGCGGGTAGTGGTGCAGCTGCGGTACAGCTTCTGGTTCATGGTCGTGTCTCATCTTCTGTGTGGGTGTGAGTCTTTTTTCTACGTGGAAATGTGGTGGTAGCATCTTGTGTGGCACTCGTGGGTGTGGGTCTGGTGTCATTCTTCATGTTAGGTACTCGTTTATTAATGAGGGCAGGTTTCCAAATGGTTGGTAGGTGGAAGGTATCATCTCGTTTATTATGAATAATATATATATATATCTTAAGTTTTCGCGGGTACTTACATGTATGGTATTCAGCTTTGTTCGGATATTTTCCCACATCATTATAGTTGTGCTTTTATATATATAATTATGTATATATAATTATATAACTAACATAATTATGTAATTATGTAAGTAACATATATATAATTATGTAACTAATGTATTTTAACCTACTGTATTTTGTATAAATGAATTCTTTGTTTTGTTACATTTGTCTGTACGAACTCCACATTTGTAGCCAATCCACTCATAAGTAATAAATACAATCAGCCCTTCAATTCACTGGTGAAAGGGGCCTTACATTTGTAAAATGATCCTCAAAGGATAGATTTTAAAGACTCCTATCTATTGATATCTGAAAAAGCCTCTCTCTCTTTTTTAATTTACATAATATATTATAGTAGGAACATTTAACTTCTCTGTGGAATTTATGAAACAAAGAGAAATATAAAATTAATAGACACAATGTCTTTTGGAAGACTACAAGGATTTCAAAATAGGAATGTGTTCTATATTAGCATACTTGTAATACCGTTTCCTGATTGGTCCACAAATAGTACACTGTGATTGGTTCTTCAAGCTACAGTGATTGGTCCTAAATTGTCGCCCTGTGGTTGGTCTGCCTGAGCGGTGGGAGATTCAAGGAGCCATCATTGCCCGCGATCCATGAGCAGCCGCTATAAAAGAGGCTGCCGCGGCTCCACAGTCAGGCTGATTCCAGGAACCAAAGAAAGAGCTGAAAGTCACACTGGTCTCACATCTCTTTTTCCTGTGACTTTACACTGGCGATGAGGATGGGATTCTGAGACAAAGGAGACCAGTTGAGCACGTGGTGACGAGAACTGAGCGAAGACGACATGGCCAGTAACAACATGCCACCCGCACCATTCAAATCAGCGATGGAGGACTGGGAATCATACATCGACAAATTCCTCATGTTCCTTGAGAGCAATGAGTTAAAGAGGATCTCAGACAACAGGAAGAGAGACTTGCTCCTGACACACTGTGGGCCCACAGTGTTCAAGATGGCCAAGGCATTGGCTAAACCTGAAGACGTAAAGCAAATGGCCTGGCCAGATTTGGACAGAATACTGAGGGCCCATTATGTGCCGACCATCTCCAGCCTTATCTGGAGACATGAATTCTATAAATGGTACCAGAAAGAAGGTGAAAGCATTGGGGATTTCATAGCTGCTCTAAGGGACATTGAAGGGGCATGCAAGTCCCTCAACATGAATGAAGCCATGAGAGACCGCGTGGTCCTAGGACTGAGAGACCTCACCTAGCAGAGCCGACTGCTGACCTGACCAAACATCACAGTCACCGAAGCCATCGCTGAGGCCATGGCAGCCGAAGCCATGAAAAAATCAGCAGCCACCATGCAACTAATGAATACAGCAACCCAGGAAACACCGGCAGAGACAAGCCAACTCCAGGAGAAGAAACCAGAGGGCACAAACAAGACCACTACCACACACCATGAGGACATTGAGTCCTTATCCAAGACTGACGACGAGGAAGAAGAAATACACAGACTCCAATTGGAACAAAACAGACAGGAGACGAGAGAACATAAGTTGGGGTTCCAGTGCACTGGGTACAGAGGAGACCACCCCTGTTCCGATTGCCGTTTCCTCGACGCGGTTTGCCGGCACTGTGAGAGATGGGGACATATAGCAAGGGTCTGCCGGAATTGAAAGATCTACAGCCCCAGACGAAGAGACAGCAGTCCCTCCAGAACGAGAGAAAGACAGGCAGGGAGCCATTGGAGACGAGAAAACAGAAACAAACCGGAAGGAAGAGACACACCAAACAATAACCATTGGGCATTCGAGTGCAACCGATGCCCGAAATGTACATGTGCAAGTCAACATTGAAGGCCAACAATGCAAAATGGAGGTAGACTCTGGCTCATACCTGTCATGGAACACACTTAAGAGACTGATACCTAGCATACGAAGAAAGGAACTAGAGAGCCAAAAACTGACCCTGAAAGACTACCAAGGGAACAGGATCCCCGTAGTCGGACTCAGACATTTCCAAATTAAATTCAGAAAGCACACGGCAATTCTTCCATTAACAATAGTAGACCGGGACTGCTTACTAGGACGTAAGCCTACTAGGCTTACTAGGATTCTAATGGTTCGAGTCCTAGTAGCCGATTAGGACTCGAATGGTTCGCGCCCCTGGGAATCGGAGTGACCGGAATAAAAAACATCACCGAAACAGACTGGGAGGAGAGCTTGATGAACGATTTCCAGGATGTGTTCGATGGGAGACTAGGCAAGTATCAAGGGTCCTCTATATCATTTAATTTGAACCCGAACATAGCCCCAATCAGGTTAAAGGCCAGGCAAGTTCCTTTCTCATTAAAACTGAAGATCGATGAGCAATTGGATAAACTCATTGCACAGAGGGTATTGGAACAAATAGACCACGCAAGGTGGGAAAACCCCAATTGTGACTCCGATAAAGCCAAATGGGTCTGTGCGCATCTGCGGAGACTATAAGGCCATTGTCAACCATGCGCTACCACAAAGCACATACCCCATTCCAGTGGTACAACATCTGTTACATTCATTGGGGGGAGGAAAGATCTTCGTGAAGCTCGACCTTGCACAAGCGTACCAGCAATTGCCAGTCGACCCTGAAATAGCAGAGGCACAAACAATTGTGACCCACAAGGGGGCATTCAGATGCAAAAGACTGCAATTTGGAGTCAGCGTGGCCCCAGGGGTTTTCCAAAGCTTGATGGAGCACGTATTACAAGGAATAAAAGGAGTGGTTCCATACTTCAATGATGTGCTGGTATCAGCTAGTGACAAGAACCAACTGGAAAGCCACCTCAGGGAAGTCTTACAAAGATTTCAAGAGGTGGGACTCAAAGTAAAAAAAGAAAAATGCCAGCTAGCCACCCCTAAAGTTGAATTCCTGGGGTACCTAACAGATAAAGAAGGAATCCACCCCATGGAACAGAAAATCAAAGCAATAAAAGAAGCTCCCAGGCCCCAAAATAAAACAGACCTGCAAGCATTTTTGGGACTTATTAATTTCTATAATGTCTTTCTTCCACAGAAAGCAATGACGGCGGAACCATTGCACAAATTGCTGGATATGACAGCTACCTGGACCTGGGGGCAATGAGAAGAAGCCCCGTTCCAGGAAATAAAAGACTTGCTGACATCCGAATCTGTGTTAATTCAATACAGTGAAACCTTGCCACTGACAATCACCTGCGACACATCACCATTCGGAATCAGAGGCATACTCAGCCACACACTACCAGATGGGAGAGAAGCGCCAATTGCATTCTATTCCAAAATGCTGTCTAAAGCAGAAAGAAACTACAGCTAATTGGACAGAGAGGCACTAGCAGCGATAACTGGAGTCAAGCGATTCCATGAATACCTCTATGGCAGGACTTTCTCACTAATTACAGACCACATGCCACTCTTGGGAATACTTGCAGGAAACAAGGCCACCCCAAACATACTGTCACCACGAATGATGAGGTGGTCTGAGTTCCTTGCTGCATACAATTACAAATAAATCCGCCGGCCAGGGAAGGACATATCACACACCGACGCCCTGAACCGTTCTCCCCTGCCTGAACTGGGAAGTGACCTGGCACCAACCACATCCATGCTACAAATTGAGACATTACCAAACCTACCCGTAACCGCAGCGGACATTGTGAAGGAAACCGCAAGAGACAAAATGATGGCACGGATTTTAAACTGGGTAGGAAAAGGGTGGCCAGAAAATGAGACGGATGAGACTTTTAAACCATTCCGGAACAGACAGATGGAACTCTCAATTTTAAAAGGTTGTATACTATGGGGGGATCTGGTAGTCATACCGGAAATACTCCAAGAACAAGTATTGTATATCTTCCATGAAGGACACCCGATTATCGTACGAATGAAATCCCTGGCCAGGAGTTATGTATGGTGGCCAGGAATGGATAAGGATATTGGGAGATGGGTAGAAATGTGCATGCAATGCCAAAAATCCAGACCTACACCCCCTGCTGCACCTGTGCTCGACTGGGAAACACCGAGGGGACCGTGGTCGAGAATACACATAGATTTCACAGCGTCGACAAAAGGACACACATTTTTAATAATAGTAGACACTTACTCAAATTGGTTGGAGGTAAGTGTCATGAACTCCACAACAACAGAAGCCATCATCAGACAGCTGAGGAAGCAGTTCGCAACACATGGGTTGCCGGACCTATTGGTTTCAGACAACGGGCCACAGTCAAATGGCGTTGACATTTGAGAAGTTCCTCACTGAACACGGCATAAGGCATGCCTTGACAGCACCGGGTTGGTTGGCTACAAACCATGTGTTCCGCCCATCCTGGTATATGAAAGAGACGATAGAGAAACTAGACATGGGGGACATATAAGAAAAAATCTACAAAATGCGAACTATACAACACATCACACCTAACACCACAACGAATAAAAGCCAGCAGAACTATTGATGGGCAGAAAATTAAGATCGCACCTAGATAGATTACACCCCACTTACAGCCCTGAAAAACCAGCAGACTCCTCTAGTAAGCACCGCACATTTGGAACAGGGGACCTGGTCTACCATAAAATCTCACGGGGCACCCACTTTGGATTCTGGCAACAATAACCCAAGTAACAGGACCCGGTCATACAGACTAGAAACAGAGGACGAAAGAAGCTGGAGGAGACACATAGATCAACTGAGATCACGAACACTAGAAAGAAACACTAACAAACCCGGGTGCGAAGAAAAAGAACACACACACACACCAGAATCACAGCAAACATTAAATAATAATAATAATAACCAGACCAGAGAGGGGGGAGACCCCTCAAACATGAATAAGAGGGGAGGGAGAGACCCTCCACTAGCACAAGAAACACCGCAACAACAACCCGCCAACCAACATCACCAGTAGCCCCAGAAAGAAACCACAATTACTTACCTGAAGATGACTTCTGTAGAGAGGAACAGGCAGTGGAAAACCAACACAAAGCCACTCCGGAAGGGAGCACTTGAGCTGACTCTACCAGCTTAGATAGGCTGAGCGGGAGTGGCATGGCTGACTCCACCTTCCAGGAGGTTACACGGAGAAGGACGGGAGAAACAGCGATCCCGTCCAAACCAGCCGAAGACAACAACGCAGCTGAGCTGCGCAGGTCAAGTGGACACCATAAAAGCCCCACCTACTAGGTGACTACGTAACGTAGGTTGGACTAAACCAAGAGGGGAGGGGTGTTCTATATTAGCATACTTGTAATACCATTTCCTGATTGGTTCACAAATACTACACTGTGATTGGTTCTTCAAGCTACAGTGATTGGTCCTCAATTGCCGCCCTGTGATTGGTCCGTCTGAGCGGCGGGAGATTCAAGGAGCTGTCATTGGCTGCGAGCTGCAAGCAGCCACTATAAAAGAGGCTGCTGTGACTCTGCAGACAGACTGATTCCAGGAACCAAATAAAGAGCTGAAAGTCACACTGGTCTCACATCTCTTTTTCCCATGACTTAAAAGAATGCTAAAATGAAAAGGCCTGGGAAGTCTCACTGGCGCATCAGACAAGAAGCTATAAACACAAATACCTTCAGCAATGTCTTATTTGTTATGAGATAGAGAAAAAACCTGAAAGGAAATGCAATTATGATATAGCTTTTATTTCTTGTTTCTCTCCAAATATTGCAGTATAACACTATGAAATAGACCCTATAGGAATGCTAAGGGTATCAGATTATAGAGTCCAAAGAAACTATAATTTCCATGAAAATGGAAAATTAGCTTCTCATGGAAAAAATCTGTGTTAAGGCATACAGATAATTAAAACACTTCCTATCCAAAAGTTTATTTATTCTACATTTTTTTGTGTGTTGCTCATCCTTAGCAGATAAAAAAGTGGCTAACAAAGGCATAAATGCAAAAACAAAAACAAAAACATAAAAATGGTAAAAAAACAATAAAAGAATTTAAAAGAACAATAAAAGGTAAAAATACCCAGTCAGTACAAGACAAACTGGGTTCCTCATACATACTGTCCCTAAAGCTTGAGAGAACAGGCAACTTTTTAAGATGAAAATTTCATCTTCTGTGTTTATGATGTGTAGTTACTCATGGGACATATTGCTAACAAGTTCAGCTGCTAAGGAACACAAAACCCTCATATTTTGAGATTTCAATCTTATATCAGTATGATTAAAATATTGGATCAGGATTAGGAAGACTCAGGTTCGAGTTCCCATTTGATCATGGTGTTTTCCTTCTTGGCTTTTTCAATCCACTATCTTTCAGAGGGCTCTTCCTGCATGATTACGATAACAGGAGGCCTCCATGGAGTCTTGTTGAGGTGTAGGACTGCAAGCTTAGCTTGTGTATATAAAGCAGGAGTCTTCAAACTTCAAACACAAAGCTTTAATATTTGTGGACTTCAACTCCCAGAATTCCTCCTCCAGTCATGTTATTCTGGAATTCTGGGAGTTGGAATCCACAAGTCTTAAACTTCCCAAGTTTGAAGACCCTTGATATAAAGAGAGGTTTTTTTTGGTAGACCTTGAGATACTCTGATTGGAGCTCTTGGGGCTCCTTGCCATGTCTTTGTTCTTATCTAAAAGGATAACTTCCATATTCCATACCATTTGCAGAAGATACGTTATTTATTATATAACACTCCACTCAGGCTGATTCCAGCATTAAGGAAAGTGAGGCAGTTATTCCAAGGAGGAGATGCTGATTGGCAGAGGAAGTTGTGAAATGAGGGTGAATGAAACTGGGTGTGCATCAGACGTCCATTTTCTGACTCAAAAACTGACTTTTGTGCAGTGACTTTTGTGCATTGTTACTGTGGAAATAAGATGGTCCTGTCTACTGTTACTTAACAATGGTACGATGAAGACGGGTATATACAAAGAAGTTTTAAAATGCAGAGGTATTTTGTACAATATATCCAGATTTTGTTTCATTCTTGCATTCATACCTTGTATGTCTGACAAATAAAATGACTTTAGCCCAAGCCTGTAATTTTACTAGGCTAACATCTTGCAGAGAGACAGTTTATTTTTCAAGGGACAATTACTAAGCTAAGAAAAGAAAATGCTGTTCAATGCATTTATATTGGCTTCTCTAATTATATACATAGTACTTTTATTTTTTTTTCTTTTTCTTGAGACGGGGCTTTTCACTTCTTAAAAATACCATTGGGTGTGCCCCTGTCTGCCTTTATGCTGGAAACCTAGAATTTCCACATGTGGTATCATTTACTTGTTTCAAAAGTTACAAAAACAAGTATGCTGTGGAACATGCTTGAAATTTGGATAAAGCTGCAGGGCCATACCTCTGCAGTATAGTGTGTGAGTCTTGGCTTCAGAATTGTTTCTTTCCGTGGATGTTTGAAATATTTTCTACAGAGATTCCCTTTACCTTACTTTTAAGAGAAAGAAAAGAAGAAGGCTCAAAGAGTGAGAAGTGGGAAAAAAATGGCCCACATAACCAAGAGTTTCTGATCCTTTGCCCATTCAGAGTGGCTTTCGAGAAAACCTTATGTCTTCAATCATCATTTTGGCCTTGGTGGGTATAGCTGATGTAAGTTCTGATAGCATTGCAGAGAAAGCCAGATTTGTAATGGGTGCATAAGGAAAGACTGAGCAGTAATTGCTAAGAAATGTACCAGTGGTACACGAAGGAACAAGGAAAGTAATTGCTTCAAAGGAAGAAGTTACAGAAGTTGGTGTGAAGTGTTCAGAGTCAGTGTAACCTAAATGTTGGTGGATAAGGGAAAAGAGGGTATGTAAATCCATTCTCTGAGTTGAGGTAAGAGCAAAAAGGCTCATTCCACTGAGAGTTACCAAATATCAGAACAGGCAAAGACACAATAGGTTCTAGACACAATAACTATTTAGCTTTCTTGGCATATACAACAAAAATTATGGTGAAAAAACTGCCAAAAATTACTCAGCCCTTTGTGTATATGAAATTACTCTTTCCAGCATCAAATGGACTGTTTTTTTAAAAATCACAATATTTTTCCAACAAATGTTTATTTTCAAGAACCTATGCTAGCAAAAGTATAGGATTGAGGACGATGTACTTTTCAAATGTCACCACAGAAATGTATGATGAGTCATGTGATCTACAGACAAGATACAGTGATGGCTAACCTTTTTGACGAGATACAGTGATGGCTAACCTTTTTGTCATCACATGCTGAAAGTACATGCGTGCTTGCGTGAGAAGCGCACGCGCATGCCTGCACCCATAATGCAATCCACATGTGATCCCCCTGCACTCCCCCATCCCCTGAGCATGCGTGTGGGACTCCCCCATGCTCCCCCTGCCCCCCTGTGCATGTGTGGCAGATACCCGAAAATCAGCTGGCTGGCAGGAGACGCGCACACATGTGCAGTGGAACTGAGCTGGGGTGATGAGCCTGCAGAGATGGCTCTGCGTGTCACTTCTGGCATGTGTGCCATAGGTTCACCATCACAGGACTGGAATGATCAGAGATTTGAAGGGGCTGATTGGAAACTGATTAAAGCTGGGATGAGGAAATAAATCTGGACACTATAATCTAAAAAAAATAGATTGTCAAGTCTGTTGATGGTCCAGGTAAAGAAAGAAGCAGACAATTTAGAAAAGCACCGTGTATAACCTTTGAATGACTATTGTGAAAACAGTCTAACCTCTCCAACCCCCAAAAACCCCAAAACCAACAAAAGAAAAAGCCCAGAACACTGAAAAAAAAAAAAAAGATAATATTTGATTTTATGGTTAGACACCTGGATCAAAAAGAGTAGCCGGTAACCCCAATTTCACTAACTTTTCTATGTTTGCTTCTTCTGTCAAAGTAATTCTTTTTTTCTCTGTCTTCTTTCTTCTCCTCTCCATTTGAAGGAATTGTCCATTCTGTGAAGGGATCAAAAAACTTGAAATCACTCTCGACAACATGCTTTACTGATTAATGATACTTAGTATGAGTATTAGTATGAGTCAAAGGAAAAATATTTATCCACCAGGTTAAATACAGAATGTTATTTAAAAAGTGGGGGGTGGGGATAAGTTCTCCATCTAGAACTTGAGAGAGTTTCCCCAAAAATTATTTTCATCCCACTAAATGTTAACTTTGAATTAATTCAAATTCTAAAGGCCCGGTCCCACTGGCCGACGGATGCAAAACGTATGCATAAAGGACACAGTGGACGAGCAAAATTTTGGGGGTGGCTCCATCTGTTGTCATCCGCTCCAAAAAGTGGCGAAAATTTGCATAAACAGAACGGAAAAGAACGGACGTGGGTAGTATGTAGCGGGGATGTTAAACGGATGTTCATAGGAAGCCTAGCAGATGAAAGTGGATGGAAGTGGATGACACCTCTGAAGGGGTTCCGGGGGAGAATTTCGAAGCGGATGCATAGCGGATGAAGTGGATGCATCATGTACGCCTAAAGGAAAGAAAGGGGATGCCGCGTGGATGTATATCGGATGCAAACTGTTCACTGCGCATCCTTTCTATTTCCGTGCTACTAACGCTGTGTAGACTTTCCGTGTACCCTTTCTTTCCTCCCTCTTTCTGTTTTCAGCTGCAGCGGATGTGAGTTGCAAGGATGCCCAGAGGATGCAGAGAGGATACAATGGATGTTTAACAGATGATAAATAGACATGGAAGGCTTGTTGCTCGTATGTTGCGGATTTACATCGTACACGGCGGAAAGTTCATCTGTTCACAAAGTTTTGTGCAGCTCAAAACTTCTTGCGCAGATGAAATCTCAGTGGACGGATGCTTGACGGATAGAGCGTATGAAACACTTATACAATGAGTACACAACGGATGCATAGCATTTTCCAACGGATGGCAAGCTTTTTTTAATGTTTTACATCTTCTTTGCATCCGTAAGTGCAGTGGGACTGGGTCTAAGGTTTGAGGAAAACAAGAATAGTATCCAAAGTCAATCTTTATTTCTCTGATCGAAAGCAAAATAAAGCCCAATGAGACAGAAGCTTAAAGTGCAAAACAGTTAAAGAAAAATTAGTACCTCTGAGGTTTCTGTCAAGGAGAGAAAAGGAAAAGATGGAAGTATTCTATTCTTTTGATAGGAAGCATAGCTGGTCTGCTAAATACTGACTTCTGTAAATGAGCTGGAGAATTACAACCAAAAACATTATTTCCTTCCTTCCTTCCTTCCTTCCTTCCTTCCTTCCTTCCTTCCTTCCTTCCTTCCTTCCTTCCTTCCTTCCTTCTTTCCTTCCTTCCTTCCTTCTTCCCTCCCTCCCCCCGTCCCTCATGAGAAGTGAAACTCAGTGATAAAGATTTTCTATTAAAGCATGTATATGGTATTTTCCAGAAAACTTTACTTGCCCTTTAAACATCTAGCTTCTAGATCCACTTGATGATTGTGTTTCAATTTATAGAACAAATATTCTGCTAAATATGGACTTCAATGACTGGGTTGATGGAATCTAATCAGAGTTTTCTCAACATTTGCTCTATATAACTAAGAATGGGATTGAGAGTGAAAAATAAATTAGTCAAAATTATGAATTGAACGAGAAAATCATGACCCAAGTGTCAGCAGTAAATGCAGGGGATGGTGAAAACTTTTAATCTCCCCATTTGTTCAAATGTTGGTCAAGCAATAGTGTTTTAAAACAAACAAGACTTTGCATTTAAGGCTAACCTGTAAATTATTCATTTGGCTACATCTCTTTCCCCCCCCTCCCCTTCCTCCTCCCCCTCCCCCTCCAAAGCATTTTACTTAATGAAGCATCATTTATTCATTAATTAAAAATTCCCATAGCATAGCTGCTGTGGCATGGTTCTTTGGAAGTGAATGGAGTGACATATCAGGACTTGGGTCTTCTTGGACATTTCTTAATTCAGACAAACTGTGTTAGAGACTCTATTTCACTTGCAGCAAATAACAGTTTCTCTATTTTGCTCTGTAGGCAGGAAACCAGAACATACATTGTGGGAAAAAGTATGTACTGATTTAGGGTTTATCTTGAGTTGAAGCTATCTAAGCTCTAGTCAGATCTTGGATGAAGCTCTGGGTTCCCAGTATGCAGTGACAATCACCCTTCTTGCTTTATTATGTGAAAAAGTTTGAATTGGATAGTAATTGCTTATTTGGTCAAATGAATAACAAAGAGTGATGATTAGTCTTCTGAGGCAAGCACTATGTTGGTAACAGCCAAATTCTATCACCAATAAAAATTGACTGGTCCAACTCACCTGTTTGCTGCATACATGAAGTAAACAGTCTTGTTTCAATATATGTTATTGGTAATTGGTGATCATGTGATGGTTATATTAAAGAAATAGCATGAAGGGCAATTAATTAATTCTCCATCTTTCAGTTGTTGAAGTGTAAAACAGGATCCGTAATGATGATAAGAAAAAGGGTGGCATTTCCTTTTCTTCAAACTGTAGATTACTGGGCAGGGATAAAAAAGAAGAAGTAATACTTATTATTTTCCAAGTATATATTCCTAGGCATGTAGTTTTTTCTGGTGGAGACAGGATGGGGCCCAACAAGCAGGGCAATAATTCAGTTATTCTTTTTCCTTGAATGTCAGACAAGAAATATAAAGTGGAAAGTTGGGAAAAATGAATTGTGGGTCAAGCATGGTGTTGATAGAAAGTACTATATGTTTTTTATAAGTTGTGTTCATTTGCTCTTCCCTAGATAGTACTTTGGAATCAAGAGACATTATTTTTTACTGAAGCCATAGTAAGAAAAATTTAACTATATTGCAAGAAGTTCTTATTGCTGCAGGGCATCTATGTCAGAATCCATGGACAAACATTTATAATGCCTGTGCATTTATCAATCTATTCTGAGACTGATTTTTTTTTAATATAAATTCAAGAGTGGGAATGAGGACTAAAAAAATAATAATTTCTTTCCCCCAGTGCAAAAGCGCTCAGCAGAGTCAAAACATAAACCAGAGAAGACTTGTTTTCAGGCTAGAAAAGAGGAAATTTAAAAACAAGGCAAATAAGAACAGTAATAACTATGCTGAATTCAGTAAAGGTATCTTGTTTCCCACTGTTGGCAACTAAGATAAGCATAGAAAAAAATCCACACAGGACTTGAGGACAAGAACTTTCACGGGCTATTGTTCCTTAGCAACTACATATTATTTTGATCCAAAATGCACTATATTGTGACCATAACTAGTGATTGTCAGTGGAGACAGACAACTGCTGCTTAGAAAATAAAGGCTCTTTCAGTTACTGCTAGAACTTGACAAGGAGAGCTGCCTTGCTTTGCCTGTTTACCCTAGTTTGCTAAGGGATGAACCACAAATGATGAACACACTCTCATGACTGAGTTTCAGGCCATTTCAGAAAAACCAGTCAAAAGACAATAATCCTCCTTAAAGTTAGGAGATAGAGTCACATCATAGGTGTAATCCCTGTGTAACATACATAAATCTTTAGTTCAGAACAAGCATCATACTGGTATGTGAAATACCTGTTTTCACTATGTTTCTCTGGGAAGCTTCAGTGCCAAGGCTGTTGTTATCCACAAGCAATGGACATATTTGCATCAAACAAAACTGTAAGAGTATGGATTTTATCAAAAGAGTTGGAATTACCACTGAAAGAGTAATATATTTCAGATCAGAATGTATTTATTTTATTTTGAATTGTTATTGATTTTTTCATATCAAGTGAACTTTGTAAGATCCAATCTGGGTTGGTCACTGAGACCAGAGGTTTACTCTTCTGAGCTTTTCGACTTGTGCTGGAGCCCATCTTCAGGGAACTTCTCTTTACTGGCCCTGGTGACTGATCCAGATTGTGTCTTGCAACATTACCCTGGGATACATATATTTGCCTTCATTTGTAAGTGAACTTTAAAATTCATTTTAAGTAATGTCAAGTGTCTTTGCAGAGAAACTAAATTACTTCTGAGCTTCAATAATAATAGCTATTTATTGCAGAGGTAATGAATTAGTCCCATAGTATTTGTTAGGACTCAGTAAAAATGATGAGTCCTTTTGTAGACAAAACATCATGAAAGAATGGAAAGATATCTATGACAGAAAATTAGAGCTTCCAAAATCCTGCCACTTGGCATAGGCCCAGATGGATAGGACATTTGATGGGCATTTGTTGTTGTTTTTTTGGTCCTTAATTGTCAAGTGATGTTCAGCAGAAAAACTTTAGCTTTATGTAGTTGGAAAACATATTTTGTGGGACTAGAAAAGAATCAGGGAATTGCAATCCAATAAAGTAAAGGATCACTCTTCCTGTTGTATAAGAATACAAAGGGTGGTGATATTAATGGAAGAAGCATTCCTGTTTGCATTTTATTTTCCAAGTCCAGGAATTTAGCACACTAGACAAATGGTGGTAGACAAACTACTACTGATCAGATTCTGTTTCAATAGTTCTGAACATTTCCCAATGCCTTCTTCTCATACATAATACATTGCAAAGATATAAAATTTTTAATGTTTTCAAGACAGAGATTAGAAAAAAAGGGCAAAATAATATAAATGTTTATAAAGACTCACCTATGACATGATCTCTTACTCTGTGTATGTAAGTTTGCCAAGAATATAATTTTAAACAAATTGAAATTTAAGATTTATGTGACAGTTCTATATATTTTGGGATTATAGCTGCAATAACAGATTATACAAGTACCTCATAACAGACTTCTTTTCAATGAAGTCCATCCTTTCTATTGGTTATTGAAAAGAACTTGCATTTTTACTCATCTTGCTCTTTAAAAATATGTTCTGTCCTTTTCCCCTCGGTTGGTTTAACCTTACCCGAGCTTTTAATTACATTTCTCCTCCTCTAACTGACCACCCTAAAAATTCAAGCCCTTGCCACAAATCTGTAAAAATGTTTCCACTGCAATGGGAAACAAAAATAGAACGATTCCACGTCTTTTTGGATTCATGCCTAGGAGAAACTATGCAGTGTTTGATTGACAGGAGGATGTAGCCTTTACTGAAAGCCATTTCTTTTAAAATACCCTGCATTTAGTCTTCAAGAATCTTCAAGCAAGTGTCCGAAGAAGGGAGTTTATCCTGCCTTGTGGCAGCTTTCATCTGTTGCTTCTGCCTGAGTTTTTCTGACTTATCATTCGATTGTTTGGGCTTTCCCGTACTTGTGGAACACACCAGCATTTTCTTAGTTGGGTGAGCATTTTCTTATTTGGTTTTCTTGAAAAAATGTACAGCTGGAAAACTTACAAACATCCTTTAGTAATTTGGCTGTAAAATTGCAATTCTGGATTACAGCTACTTTTCTAAAAGTGTATCTTTCTACTGTTCCTCAGCTTTGTCAATAACATACTCTTAAGTAGAGCCAAAGAGCAGAAATGAGTTGTAAGTCTTGCTATGAAAAGTTTTAATTAAGGATTCTCTAGAGTCTTTTACTTTACAATTGCTCCATACAGTTCAATATCTGCCTGGGCTCCAGTGGCATAAAAAGCCTCATAAAGCTAACTGAATCATTAGGAGGGCAAAGAAAACACAGTTTTTTTTCCAGATGAGCTGCAGAATTAAAAAGATGGATTAAAAGAAATGGATTAAAAGACCACCAGCAGCTGTATTTTGCTATTGTAAGATTTAATACAAAACTTCCTGATAAAAATGTACAAATATACTGAAAAATTCAGTTAATGTTAACAATCTTTTCAAAATGCTGATTTTGAAAAGATTTGCAATATTACAAACCACTTCTGCCTCTTTCTGTGTTTCTAAATACTTATCAGTATTGGAATAGATGGTCATTTGATTTTTCAAAAGCATTTGTAATTTGATTTTTCTGTAGTTGGGTGTGTATGTCTTTTTGATAAAGGCATTTAAATCTGCTTGTTTTGACATGTATTTCCTTATAACTTCATTGACAACAGTAAAAAAATTGGTTTTGAAATACTATATGTGGTAAATTCTTATGAAGGAGTCAAAGAATCAAACAGCAGTATGCTTTATTTATTTTTCACATAAGCAAATAACTGTCAGAGTCATCTTACTCATATGTACAGAACTGAGTTTATATTTTGACCAACTGAAGATAATGCAGAAATGTGAACATGTGAACAGGTTATGTGTTAAGTCGGAAATTCCACCATGTGTATGGTGACAGACAGTTTTGAATTGTATGTGTAAAAATAAGATAGGCATGTGCAGAAACAAAAAGGAATATCCTATACAAATCACATATATATTTATATATTTAGAGAATTTTGTACGCTTAAGCCATGGTCTTATCTCTTTGCTGTGCTTCATCTTTCAGCACCAGATAATCAGAAAAGTAAGCAGGGTCATTTGAGTCTGCTTATAATTTGATAATAGTTTGACACTATTTCTCTAACAAATTATTAACAGAGAAGAAGCTAATTATAATCAAGCACCTATCTTTTTTTCCCCAAATAAGTGTTTAAAATTCCATGCAGCTAATTCCCTAGAAAAGAGAAACTTAAAAATGCTGATTGTGGGAGTTACATTTTCAGAACTTCAGATAACATCCAGTTCTTTTTCTTTCTAGTTCTATTCAGACATTCATTCTTGAGTCTACAGGAGTATTTTTAAAGAAGGAAAATGAGAAAGTACTCCACACAAGTCCTGACCAAAATATTGAATGTCTACTTTGTTTTAATATTTGCTTTGTTCAGCCTTTCTGTTTTAATTCCTCCCTAGGTAATTTGCCCTCTGTTGTTCGAGGGGGAAAAAACCCCTTCCATTCTTCCCATCCAAGATGATTATTTCATTCAATCCTTTTCCCTCCTTTACTCACCTAGTGATGCTATCTGCTCAAAAAAGCTATGGCAAGATTGCAAGGGCTTGGTTTTCCTGAGGAGCAGCAGAAAACCTGGTATCAGATTTTCAGAGGAGTGGTTGGCAGAGAACCAACCCTGGCTAGAATGCCCAGCTGATGGTGAGATCTCTATAGCCCTAATTTGGATATGTCTAGAGCAGTGGTGGCTAAACTTTTTGGGCTCCTGTGCCAAAAATTGTGCGCACACTCGCACTCATGCCCACAAGGCAATGAGCGCACCCCCCATCCCTTACACCTGTGCGTGCAATCTGCATCCCTCCCACCACCCCCACTGCCCTCTTACCTGTACTGTACTTCACAGCTGATTTTTGGCAGGTTTGAGGCCTTTTTTGGCCTCCCAAAGGCTTGAGGAAGGCTTCTGCAGGCTTTGCAGGCCGAAAACTAGTCTCATTTCATCACTTCCAGTATTTTTGGAAAAACAGGAAGTGACAAAACGGAGCTAGTTTTTGGCCTGCAAAGCCTGCAGAAGCCTGCAGAAGCCTTCCTCAAGCCTTTGGGAGGCCATAAAAGGCCTCAAACCCTCTGAAAATCAGTTGTGAGGCACTGCAGTGAGGTAAGTTTGCCTACAGCTCGTGTGCCGTCACAAATGGCTCTGCGTGCCACCTGTGTCACGTCTGCCATAGGTTCACCATCACAGGTCTAGAGTATGGTGAAGAACTGTGTGGTACCAAGGGGTAGTCAGGAACAAATATGCATGTGTGATCATGTCCTATCTGTTACCTGATGCAATGGTCAGTATCATTTGAGATTCCAACTGAGTCATCTGTAATAAATGGAACAATATATGAATCTCAGCTAAAAAGATTTTTTTTTTAAGTATGGCAAAAATCAATTATGTAGAGCTTCAGAGATTTAAACATTATCTTGAACTGTCAGGATCAAGTGCAGAGAACAGATGGTGAGATCCAACTGAGTCCAATCCTCTATTTGCTTTTGGACAGAATCTTGCCAGACTAAAGCTCCAATTTTCTAAGCTACTAGATACATCCTCAAAGATTCTAAGGTGTGGCTACTGTGATCTTCTTTCCTCTCCTTTACCCAACTTGGGGTTGCAAAGTCTCTTGAATGGGATCACTTTCTGGGAAAGCTCTGAATTGGCAAAATCTTTTCTGTCTGCTGCTGCAGGTGCACATTCCATCTCATGAACTGTGCCTGGAAAATAACTGGCAACTCTTTGTGATTTTTCAATATATTCCATGATCATGTGGTAGCTAGCGATTCAACATCAGTTGAAGCTTTTGAATTCTCTTGAAGGATTATTTCAAATAAAGCACATTGCACTAGTCTGTGTCCTTTTTACAAACGTTTTGCATCCGTCGGCCAGTGTGACCTAGCCTTAAGCTATAGACATGCAGTATGTTGTTAGGTTCATCTTTCTTCTTAATGCTTGCAGCAAAACCATCAGATTCAGTGATGGAAATATATCTCTTGGCTGTTTCTCAAAGTTCAAAGGTAGCTGAACTTCAGGAAGTGTTGCCAAAAGTGCACTGTTTTTTCAATAGAAGTGAAATCTTAATCTAGAATAGGCTAAAACTGGTCTGGCTTCTTCCTGACCAATCTTATTCCTACATGAGCTAGATGCAATGTAACCTTGCATATACTCATCCAGTCCATTATCAAACTTAATCTCTAACTGTGGTATGCAACTAAATGGCAAAACAGTATGGAGCCAAATGTTGTAAGCATACCAGTGACATCATGCTCTAGATAATTTGCCCTAATGCTTCTTGAACATTATTGGTGGAACTTCTTTTTAAGTCAAAGGCTTCACTAATTCAAAAGTTCTTATGATGCTCTGGTCATGTGATAATAGGGCTTGTCATTTAATGGGATTAAAAAATATTTTTTGCAGTTTTTTTTCAGCGTGAAGGTTCTAAAAAAATGAATACACACAAATCTGCTGTTATTTTTGCCATTGCAGAACATTTAGCTTGGTATGATAAATCTACATCTGATCTTATACTCCACAAATACTGTTAACTTTATCTTATTAAAATTACATCTTGTGCTACAAAAATTGAATTTTTTTTTTCTTGCAGAAGTCTTATCTAGTTAAACAAAACATAATCCATGCAATCATAAACTAACATCAGAAAGCAAATACCTGAAGGCCCTGTCACACTGCCCAACGGATGCAAAATGGACACAACGGACGAACAAAATGTTCCATCCGTTGTTATCTGCTCTCAAAAGGGGCAAAAATTTGCATAACCGGAGTGGATAACACGGATGGAGGGAGGACGCAGGGCGGATGCCAAGCGGATGTGGAACAGAAGCCCAGCGGATGGAAGCGGATGGGAGCGGATGGCACATCCGCTAGGCTTCCGGGGGGCCACAGCAAAGCGGATGCGGAACGGATACAGTGGATGCAGAGCGGATGCACAGCAGATGAAGCGGATGCAGAGTGGAAGCCTAGCGGATGCATAGCGGAAGCCGAACGGATGCCGAGCATTAATTGCACATGTGGGGAGGATGCATTGCGTCAGCCCCCCGGATATAAGGGAAGCAGCTCGGAAACAGGTCACCACTCAGAGGAAAGACCTGCTGCCAGACGGATTGACAGCCTTGCCTGCCCTGCCTGCATGCCTGCCTGCAAGCCTTGCTGCCAGCCTTGCTGCCAGCCTTGATTCATGTCTGCCTGCCAGCCTTGGTGCCTGCCGTCCTGCCAGCCTTGGTTCATGTCTGCCTACAAGCCTTGGTGCCTGCCTTCCTGCCAGCCTTCCTGCCAGCCTTGGTGCCTGCCTGCCTGCCTGCCTTCCTGCCAGCCTCCCTGCCAGCCAGCAACCCCACAACCATGTGGAAGCACAGCAAGCCTCAGCCATCTGCTGCCAGCCTTTGCAAGATGGACAGGGCTACCATCCCACACCCTGGCCCTCACTCTGGTTCTGCTGGGGCTTCTGCAGCACGGGCTCGCTCTTCTGGGGCTGGGGCTTCTGCTGCTTCTGCTTCTGGAGGAGCTGATGACAAGCACTCCAGCACCAGCCACCTCCACAGCACCTGGACCCTTTACCCCTGAGACTGAGCGACCAAGAGGAGTGCCAGAGACTCATTTTTGTTTTATAGCTTGTTGTTAATAAAGTCTAGTTTTGATTCACACACTTGCTTCATTTCTTTTTTTTAATAAAGTCTTGCTGGAAACTTTTAGAAATGGTTTAAGCCTTTGCATGCTTGTGGGATGGGTTAAGATAGCAGTGGGATGGGTTGAGATAGCAGTGGGATGGGCAGGGATACCTTTGGGATGGGTAATAGCTGTGGGATAGATAAACCTCCAGTGCAAGCATAGTGGGACGGGATGGTCCACCCTCCCAGCTGCCACACCTATGGCCCTTTATTATCAATAATAATGTAATAATCATCCACACATGTCAACACAAACACAACTCTTTATTAAATGCTCTGTTCATTGTAGGCCCACTCAACATACATGGCCCAATCTCATCAGTGTGATGAGACAGGCTGAAGAAAGCACCCATTAATCATCTATCATCTTGTCTTGCCACTCCACTGCTCCAGCTGGGGAGTTGCACCAGTGTCTCAGGAGTTTGCGCTGCTTCTTCCCTTCACGTGAGGCTCTGTTGGGGCCTTGCACATTCTCAGTGTCTATCAGATTTCGCCCTTGCCCCCATTCAGCAGGCTCCATGTCCCCATTGCCTTGTTGACGGTCCACAAGCCTGTTCTGCAAGACTGGGTAGCGGGTGCGCATGATTGTGCAGGATGCAGCAAGCTTCCATGATCCTCCTCACAGTCTCTGGGCGATGCTGCATGGTGGTGAGAAGTACCTGGAACCTGTTGGCCAGGATGCCAAAGGCATTCTCCACCACCCACCCTGCCCTGGACAGCCTGTAGTTGAAGATCCTCTCTTCACGGGTGAGGTATTTGGAGGTGTAGGGCTTCATGAGGTAGGTTCTGAGGGAGAAGGTGTCATCCCCCATGATGAAGTAGGGCACATCTTGTGTGTCGTTGGGCAGAGGTTCTGGATCTGGGAAGCCCATGATGAGGTTGCATTCCAGCCCCTCCTTGAGATGACTGGCATTGTATACCTGGGCATTTGAACATGAGCCGTTGCCTGAAGCATCGATGTAGATGAACTTGTAGTCAGCATCGACCATGGCGAAGAGGATGATGCTGAAGAAGCCCTTGGAGTTGAAATAAGTGGACCCCGACTTGGCTGGCGCTTTGCAGGCCACGTGCTTTCCATCGATGGCTCCAACGGTGTGGGGGAAGTTCCACTTCTGATACCACTGCTCTGCAACTTTCTTCCATCCTTCTTCAGTGGAGGGGCACTGGAGGAGCTCCTCCTTGTATTCTTCGATGATGGCCTGCACCACTTCTCTGACCACAATGGTGATGGTGTTGGGTGGCACCCTCCAGCCGTACTGCATGCTCCTGTAGGTGGTCCCTGAGGCCAGGTGGTGCAGAGTGAGTGCCACCTTGAGCCCAGGTTTCAGGCTGGGCCGGAGGTTGGTGCTCTGCTTGGTCAACCTGGGTGTCAGCCGCTGCACAAGTTTGTCAAACATGGCTGGACGCATCCTCATGAAGTTCTGGAATGCACGAGTGTCTTCGTTCCTGAGCTCCACCATCAGCTTGTTGTACAGTCCGTCCTCTGCTCTTCTGGCAAACCTTCTTCCTACCCAGACGCTTCTTGGCCACCTCTTTTTCTTCCCGTAGTAGAGTTCACAGAGCCTGTAGATGGCTTCGCACTATTGCAGAAGGATGGTGGCTGCCAAAAGGACTTTGTTACGATCCACGGTGGACATAACTGGATGCTGTGGAAGAGGAAGAGGCAGATGAAGGTTGCAGAGGTCTGCAGCAGGGCTGCTGGTCTAAAAGTGAGATCCAGGTGAGTTGCTCCTCCTTTTTATAGGCAGTATAGGTGTCCCTTTGCATCATCTAGGCATCCTCTAGGCATCCTGTAGACATCCTTAATATCCGAGATAGGTCCCCTCTGCGAACGTTTTTTCCGTTTTAAACGCTTTGTTTCCGTGCTGCATCCATTCTGCATCCGTTCCGCGTCCGTTCCGCTTCCTCCCTGTGTCTGAGTGGATGTGAGTTGCGCGGATGCGGAATGGATGCCTAGCGGATATAGCGGATGCGTAACGGATGCAGAACGGATGCGTAGCGGATGCAGAACGGATGAATTGGATACATTTTCCGCGCAAAAGTTTTGAGCAGCTCAAAACTTTCTGAGCGGATGAAACGTCCATAAACGGATGCTGGACGGATAGAGAGGAAGCAAAACGGAGGCAGTGAGTACATCGCATTAACCAAGGGATGGCAAGCTTTTTTGTCCGTTTTACATCCTCTTTGCATCCGTTGTTGCAGTGTGACAGGGGCTTGAGTTATAAAAATGTTTAAGCGAGTTTCATCAAATCTTGTTTTGATTCATTCTTCGACATCAGCTGCCAACTTGCTTCTTGGCCTCTGATATAACTCTCACATTTCTCATATGTATACATTCTACTATCTCTGTGACCTGTTTCACACCTTTCTCTATTGATTGGGCATGATAGGGCCACTGTGGCAGGGGTGGGATTCAAATTTTTTAACAACTGGTTCTGTGGGCATGGCTTGGTTGTCATGTTATTGGCTAGGCATGGCCAACTCAATATCACTCACATCGAGGCATGCATCTCCTCACCTGACCTTTCATGACTGTAGGGATGCTGCAACAGTTATAAGTGTGAAAAATGGTCATAAGTCACTTTTTTCAGTGACATTGTAACTTTGAATGGTCACTCCACACAAGCAAAGTACCAGCAAAGGAGGGAAATAAAACTCCAGAGAAGTTCCTGAGACATGAGGTCCAGTCCTGCCAAGAATGTAATCAGGGTTAACAGAGAGGCAATTTCTGTAAGCAACACCAGAATGTTTCCTTCCTGCCATCCTTACAGGATTAGGCCAGTAATTTCTTCTAACAACCGGTTCTCCAAACTGCTTAGAATGTTAACAACTGGTTCTAGCGCATAGGTGTGAACTGGGAGAATCCCACCCCTGCACTATGGTACTTGCACTGTTTTGTCGATTAACTTCTTTATTTCTGCTGTAGTCTGTTTGCATGTCAAAGATGGCTCCATGTACACCTTCAGATCAATCGATTAGCTCCAGTAGAGTGGATGTTGTGACCTCTACCCAGTGCATGGCACCACCTTCACAGCCAGTATTAGAATAACAGAGTTGGAAGGGACCCCCTGCTTCAGCAGGAAACCCGATAGCATTTCAGACAAATGGTCATCCAATCTCTTCTTAAAAACTTCCACTGTTGGAGCATTTACAATTTCTGGAGACAAGTTGTTCCACTGATTGATTGTTCTAACTGTCAGAAAAATTTCTCCTTGGTTCTAAGTTGCTTCTCTCCTTGATTAGTTTCCACCCATTGCTTCTTGTCCAATTATTAACATTTGTAGAATCTCCTCTGTTCCATCTGGAAAAACGCGAGGTAGACTGGGTTCCAACAAACAAAGTCTTTATTAAAACTAGCAACAGTAACGGAATGGTCTGGCTGAAGCCGCGGCAGCCTTTTTATACAGGCTTGCCTGCTGGCTTGTAGCCAATGGCAGCTATTTGACTTTGCCACCTTTCAGCGGCTCTTTTGGATTGGTTCTTAATGAACCAATCCAACACTGGCCTTTCTGGCCAATCAGATTACGTTATTTGGAGTATACCACTCCATACAAAACACCCCTCCCCCTTAGTTTAGTCCTACGTGGGTGACGTCATGCAGGTAGGTGGGGCTTCTTCTGACTCTATTTGACTTGCACGATTCATTCTCGCTGGAGACTTCGAGCGGTTCGGATGGGATCGCTTTCTCTCCGGCTCTTCTCCATGGAACCGTCTGGTAGGGTGAGTCAGCAAGGTTGCTACCGATTGAGTTGCTCAGGCCGGTGGTTTTGCCGCTCCCTCCTGGCTTTCCCAGGCAGGTCGAGCTGGCTTTGCTGGCCCCTTCCAGGACGGGTTCCTCTTCATGTGAATTATTTCTGCCAGTTTCATCTAACCGTAAGTGTTCTTTTTGCTCTTTTTGATTGGTTAGATGTTCTGGGTTTATTTTTAACAGTTCTTTATTCCCTTCAGTATTATTTTCTTGTATTCCACCCCCTCTTTGGTTTTGTTTTCGTCGATTTTTATTGTTTGAAGTTGCGCGGTCGTATTTCGCTCAACATTTCAGGAATGAAATGTGCATGGCGTATACCTAAAGAGGCTAGGTACTGTTCAAATTGTACAGCAGTTAGTTGTGGCCCATTGTCAGACACTAGGACGTCCGGCAACCCATGGGTTGCGAATAGTTTGTTGAGTTGTTTTACAACGGCATTGGTTGTTGTAGATGACATTACTGTGACTTCCAACCAATTTGAGTATGCATCTACAACAATCAAAAATGTATGCCCCTTAGTAGGACCCACAAAGTTAATATGGATCCGAGACCAGGGACCTCGTGGGGTCTCCCAGTCCCTTATAGGTGCTTGTGGTGATGATGGCCTGGTTTTCTGACATTTATTGCATGTAGCAACCCAGTATTCATTATCTCTGTCTAAGCCAGGCTACCAGACATAGCTCCTAGCCAGGCTTTTTATTTTCACGATACCTGGGTGGCCTTCATGAAGCATACCCAACACTCTAGTTTGTAATCTGGAAGGAATTACCATCCTATCACCCCACAATAAACACCCCTTTTGGATTGACAGCTCAGTCTGTCTGGTCCAGAAAGGTTTAAAGTTTTCAGTTTTTTGGTTTTCCAGCCAGCCTTTACCTACCCAATTTAAAATGCGGGCAGTCACTGGGTCTTTAGAGGTGGCTCTGGCGACATCATTTGCAGATATTGGCAGTTCGGGGCAGGCTTCTATTTGCAGGATGGTAATTGTTGGTGCCGGGTCTTCCTCTGTCATTGGCAGTGGTGTTTGACTTAATGCATCTGCATGGGAGATCTGTTTTCTGGGTCGATGTATCAATGTGTAGGAGTACGCAACTAGGAATTCTGACCATCTAGTCATTCAGGGAGATAAAATGTTCGGTGTGGGTTTGTTTCCCGCCAAAATTCCTAGTCGTGGTTTATGATCAGTCACAATGGAAAATGTTCTCCCATCGAGGTACTCGTGAAAACGTTTAACTCCAGCGACAATTGCCAGGCTTCTCTGCCTAGTTGACTATAGTTGCGTTCTGCTTTAGAAAATGTTTTCAAGTAAAAGGCGATGGGTGCCTCTCTCCCGTCAGGCAGTTGGTGGCTCAGGATGGCACCGACTCCAAACGGTGAAGCGTCACAGGTGACCGTCAATGAAAGTGTGTTACTAAACTGAATAAGAACGGTGTCTGAGGTTAACAGATTTTTTAATGCCTTGGAATGCTTTTTGCTCTCTATGCCCCCAAGTCCAACTAGTTTTCTTATCCAGTAAGCGATGTAATGGTTCTGCTATCGTTGCTTTGTGGGGGAGGAATACGTTATAGAAGTTTATTAGTCCCAAAAATGCTTGCAATTCTGTTTTGTTTTTTGGCTGTGGTGCGTCTCTAATAGCCTTGACTTTTTTTTCTGTAGGGTGTATACCCTCTCCGTCAATTAAATAACCCCAAAATTTGACGCAATCAGTCATTAAACAGCATTTTTCTTTTTTGACTTTCAGGCCGGATTCTCTAAATTTTGTTAGCACCTCTTTCAGTCTTGTCCCTAATTGGGTCGTGTTTTTAGCTGAAATTAGGACATCATCAAAATATGGAATGACCCCTTTAATTCCACTTAATAGGCGTTCCATAAGGCTTTGGAAAATGCCTGGGGCAACGCTTACTCCAAACTGAAGTCTGTTACATTTGAATGCCCCTCTGTGAGTTACTATTGTCTGTGCCTTGGCTGTTATTGGGTCTACTGGAAGCTGTTGATATGCTTGGGCTAAATCAAGCTTGGCAAAAAATTTTCCTCCCCCAAGCGAGTGCAGTAAATGTTGCACAATTGGCACAGGGTATGCGCTTTGCTGCAACGCATGGTTCAGGGTAGCCTTGTAGTCTCTGCAGATGCGTACCGACCCATCAGGTTTAACAGGTGTTACTATTGGTGTCTCCCATCTAGCATGGTCAATTGGTTCTATGACCTCTTGCTCAATTAATTTATTTAACTGTTCATCTATTTTGGTCTTTAAGGTAAAGGGGACTCGTCTGGCTTTTAACCTTCTAGGTGCTACCTGGGGGTCTAAACTAAAGGAAATTGGGGTCCCCCGGTACCTGCCTAAGGTGCCGTCAAAGACGTCCTGGAACTCATGTATCAGGCTCTCTTCCCAGTCAGTTGCAGCTACTCAGCTCACCCCGGTCATTCCGATGCCCAATGGTGCAAACCATTTGATGCCCAGGAGGCTGGGCGGTCCCAGTCAACTATTGTTAGAAGCAGGACTTCAGCGTGTTGCTTGTATGTGACTCGGAAATGTCCTAGACCTACCACAGGGATTCGGTTTCCTTGGTAGTCTTTTAAAATTAACTTTTGTTTCTGGAGTTCTTTTAATTTGATGTTTGGAACCAGCCGTCTGATTGTGTTCCAAGACACCATTGACAGGAAGGATCCTGAGTCGACTTCCATTTCGCAGGGGCTTCCTTCAATTTTTACAATGATTTTGACCTTTCTCCTGCTTTCCGTCTGAGTGCTTCCAATAGTGACAGTTCGATGGGTCTTTTCTCGGTTGCCAGTTCGTTTGTTGCGCTTCCATTTTTTCTCGGCTTGCTTTGATTCAGTTTGTAGTGGGGAGTTACTGCGTCTGTTTGGACTGTTATTTTTTTGATTCCTACAGACTTTTTCGATGTGTCCCCTCTTCTTGCAAGCTCGGCAGATGGCATCAAGGAATCTGCAATCGGCTCGAGGGTGGTTTCTCCTGCAGCCAGCGCATTCCCGCCAATTTCTTTTTTTGTGCCTTTTTTTGTTGGCATACAGGCGGTAGACCTCATCGTCATCATCTTCCGTTTCTGATGAACCGTCGAAGTCTTCGTGATGAGTTGTGGTGGGAACTTGCTTCTTTCCTCTGGATAGGGTCATTGCGTCATTATTTGAGTTCATTTGCTTCATAGTGGCCACAGACTTTTTCATGGCTTCTGCTGCTGTGGCTTCTGCAATCGCTTCAGCCACTGTGATATTGGGTTTATTTAGTAGTTTACTTTGTAAGTTAGAGTCTCTCAGACCTAGGACAACTTGATCTCGCATGGTTTCATCCAAGTTCAGGAACTCGCAAGCTCCCCCCAGTTGTTGGAGAGCTGCCACGAAGTCAGCGATGGTCTCGCCTTCCTTCTGATCCCTTTTGTAGAATTCGTGCCGTTTGATGAGATTTGACACTACCGGTGCATAGTGGGCCTTTAACATTCGGTGAAGCTCAGACCAGGTCATTTGTTTCATGTCTCTGGGCTTCGCCAATGCTTTGGCCATCTTGAATATGGTTGGTCCACAATGCGTTAGGAAGACAGCCCTCTTCCGCTGGTCTGAGATCTCTTCCATCTTGTTGCTCTCTAAAAACATCAGGAAACAGTCTACGTATGATTCCCAATCCTCTTCATTGGGATTGAAGGGTGCGGGTGGTGCGTTATTCCCAGCCATCACTTTTAGCCTGGAATTCTTTCTGCCGCGTGCTCGGTCTCGCGTTTAGGACGATCCCACCCTCGTTGCCAGTGTTCCATCTGGAAAAACGCGAGGTAGACCGGGTTCCAACAAACAAAGTCTTTATTAAAACTAGCAACAGTAACGGAACGGTCTGGCTGAAGCCACGGCAGTCTTTTTATACAGGCTTGCCTGCCGGCTTGTAGCCAATGGCAGCTATTTGACTTTGCCGCCTTTCAGCGGCTCTTTTCATTAAGAACCTGGTTCATTAATAACCAATCCAACACTGGCCTTTTTGGCCAATCAGATTACATTATTTTGAGTATACCACTCCATACAGAACATCCTCCAAAGGCCTTCAAGCTTTTGTCAATGCCTTTCTTCTTCATTAAATACACAGATTATCTGCAATCACTTGAGCAGGTTTTTCTGTTTTTTGAGCCTTTTTCTGGAGTGAAATGATAATAATATCTTCCACCCAGCTCACTGCACACAGAACAATGTTCTTCTTTGATGGTACTGGAGAATTGGTGGTCTGAATTGTTTGCTGGGGAATTGCTGGTCTGAAAAGTTATGATATTTATGTACTTATTTACCAAGTATATCAAAATTATATTAAAGTAACCAAGATACCTTTACAATTCCTAAGGCATGTCACAATTTTTAAATACCCCTAATGTTTGGAAATGGAAAGTTGAACAATTTGACATGTCCTCACGTAATAATGTTATTAAAGGGAACACAAATTAAACTTGGGTTTTCCTCCCCATTCGGGAGGTTGGGAGTGTTTTTAAAAAACAAGTAAGTTTAATAAACATACTACAGTTAAAAAGAAAATTAAACAATATTGTTCTTTTCCTACAAAAATATAGAAAATTGGCCAATAAAGTAATGTTATTTTTACATGACCATTGCTAAATTTTGGCATTATAATTTTGCATGCTCTGGGAACTGAAAAAAAGAAAGAGGGGGATGAGTGTGAATTGTAGTCCAGGATGATCAATGGCATTTGGAAGTGACAATGAGATATTAGAGAATTAATAGGGCTATACCATTCTCTTTTGTTTCTAAATACAGGTCACCTAACATTCAGTCTCAGTTCTACATGCTGGCTGAAAGCCCAGTTGAAATGGATCCAGATAAGTGGTGTTTTCCAAATATACCCTCTTGTTCATTTCAACCTTGATCATTCATTCTGGAAATTGATTTGGCTTTATGACTTTTTTTGCCAGTATTGCAATTGCTGCTAGGGGTATAATTTCAGCCTCCCCTGCCAACTATAATCTATTAGAAGTTTAAGAGTACAACTAAATTATACTAAACAAATATGCTCTGGCATTAATCTTATCTATATTATTCTGCTTTTTACCAATAAATTGAGAGTGAGCGGTATTAATCCATCAGCTTTACGATAAAATTCAAAAGATTATGTTAAAGTATCTCAGCCCTTTCTTGTCTATTAGTATAAATTTTGTTTGCATCTGTCTTGATTGCATAATTTGGCTTCTTACTAGACAATGACATAATTTTATGAGGAACACTTGCTATATTGTTTGAGTTCTAGGGAGTAGGTTGTACAATAATGGCAATGAATCACGCCATGAAATTTTTGAATTTTCAAATGAAAGACAGTAGAGCCTTTGAGATCCTGAAATGCACAGATGTTGGTAACAAAAGTAGAATTGAGATTTCACTTATATGAGATTGCGGAAAAACATTCCATTGTAGGTTTCCATCACTACATACGGTAACCTATATAATAAGAGCCTATGTCCATGGATATAGGCTGTCCTCTGTTCAAAGAAATCCCCTCCCCTCATAATTTCAACAGGAAGCAAAGTGCAACACATAACAAATGTGGAATGATTCTAATAGCTCAACTTTACTTGCTGGCTTAGCAGATAATAAACTTTGAGGATATTTATAGTATGTGAGAACAGGTTGTTCATATGTGACTTTTGAAATTTATCTGTAGGAAGAGCAGTAAATGCAACTCATACCCGTTACTGGGGCAATGTAGCATGTGTCACACAGACATATTTCTTCTGTCTCTGATTTGAAAGACTGATCAGACTCTAGGAGTTCTGATACAGAAATTAGAGATGACATCACTAACTGCAGATGACATACACGGCAACAGAGATGGACAGATTGCAAAATGCTCTTTCATCATTAGCCTCAGAGCTAAGCATTCATAGCCCCCTCTAAATTATCTTCCAGTTGTGCAGTTTAAGGAAAGAGAAGCAGCTTAAAGAAAGAGATGCAGTTGCTATTGAAGGCTTCCCTGGAAGTTGAAGGCCAGGAAAGAAATAGTTTAAACATCAATTATCCAATTATTTATTAGTGATTAATAATGACTGATTGATGAAAATGTCTTGCTATAGTTGGGAGAATGTATAATAATAATAATAATAATAATAATAATAATAATAATAATAATAATAA
>BLBF01000054.1:818932-829070 GCA_015471245.1 Laticauda colubrina
AATAATAATAATAATAATAATAATAATAATAATAATAATAATAATAACAACAACAACAACAACAACAACAACAACAATAAATCGATTCCTTGCTTTTAAAGAAGGCATTGTGCACTGTGATAAACAATGCCAAACTTCTCTAACATGGAAAACACCCAATTCTTAAGTGTAATTAACATGAGATATGAATATAATTAGTATTATTAAATAAAGTAGCAAAGTAAAAAAGTGGGAATGGAAGGTTAGGGTAATGGACTCAAATGTGGTGGAATGCAATCAGATGCAGAGAAATAGATAATCACACATCAGGTTGTATCTTCACTGTCTCTCCCACTCTTCCACTAGCCCAGGGGTGGGATTCTACCAGTTTGGCTGGGTTCTATAGAACCGGTAGCTCCAAAGAGCAGCTGACACCAAACCGGTTCACTCCAAAGATCTTCTTGTCTTTAGTTACGCCCACCCGCCCTCCTGGGCTCTAGGCTGTCCTTTATTCCCTGCTAAAGCAACCTTAGTTGCTTTGCGCAGCACAGTTGAGTGCCTTGCATCAGCAGGAGAAGGTTATTCATTGCAGGAGAAGTTGATTTACAAGTACTGAGAGCACGCTGACCAAACCCGGTTATTATGCCATTAGGATCCCACCCCTACACCAGCCTCATCTATTTCTAAGAGTGTGAATCTCAGGACTTTACAGGAGGCTGAATGTGGCCTTGAAAACAGAATAAGCTTGTTCGTTTGGAGCCCTCTGGCTGTTTGAGTTGGTGACTCTTACAATCCTTTGTGTCTGAGAGGCAGAAAAGGGCAATGGTCTAAACATCTGGAAGGTCCCAGGCTGCTGCCCTTGCCTTACAGCCTTTAGATCAAGATGTAAACAGCGGATTGTCTAACAAAAAGGGCATTTATTGCTAAAATTTTCCGTTTTATCAGAATATTGGGAAGAAGTTGACAAAATGCTTTTTTTTAAAAAGAAGTGGATAAAATAATTGCAGGATTGTTTAGCCTATAATCCCTTTTCAAGTTTAGTTAGCAAAACCTATATGTGCAATATTTTAAATGCGCATATTTTTTTTATCATTAACTGCTTTCACTTCTGGTTTTTGTAGAAAGAAGACATTAAATATAATAACTGTTAGGTCAAACCTCAGTATTAATGTGGCTTCTGCAAAGGGAGTTCTTATCAGGCTGTTAAGCCTGGGTTCCCCAACCAGGGTTAGGTAGACAAGCTAAACAGAATGTGCAGCGTTAGTCAGATAGGCACACAGATAAATGAGTGAGCTAAGCTTGTATGTTTATTAACATACAGTAAAAATAACAGATACGCTTGTGCTATCAAGAATATATTTTATTCCAGTATAAGTTTATAGCATAGTCAAAAACAGTCCTATATTCATTTACCATGTAGTCAGTCCATTCAGGGATATTCAGTTAGCAAAGTCCATGTAGAATATCCTATTGTCAGTTCACATAAATCAGTCCGTTGTTGTCTCTCCCGTTCGAGCAATGCAGTCTTGCTTCCAAGCAGTAATCAAGGATCATCAAAGCCAGAGAGAGAGCGAGCAAGCTGTAGCCTTGCTACTTTTATATGGTTTTCATAACCACACCCACAATTGCTATTTTACAGTTAAAGCTGCATACACTAACTATGATTCATAGTTAGTATTTCACCTAAAACAGTTAGGGTGAACAATGTTATCCCTAACACAGGCTTTTAGAGATTATTATTGAAATTCTTCCATAAACACCCCCAAAGCAAATGAGGCATTCTTATGCATGTAGGTGTTTATTTATACTTTTATTTCTGACAGGTTCAGCAAGGTGTCAATCTTCTAGAGGAGATCTGGATATACATTATGCATGTAGACTAGAGGAAGTCTTGACAATATACCTTATGGTGGTTTTAGAGCCAGCACAGCAATTAGAGAAGTGACCAGGCTGTCTTAGAGGAATAGATAGGAGAGGATAGTCCATTCTGGGCTCTTACATGATATCAATAATTCACACAACCCCAAGCAGTTTCAAAAAGGTTTCTAAACTGTATGAAAAAAAGGAGACAGAGAGGGAGAGAAAGAGATATTAGGACCCATTTCAACACTTAAAAAATAGCACATATTGGTTAAAAAGTTTTCTACTCATAATTTATGTTAATAGGACTGTTCAGAAAGTGTGAACCTGCAGCCAGTTACCCAGTGAAACTGTTGTATTTTAAACAGATAAAATATTAGAAAAGAAAGAAGAAACCCTCATGGCAAATCTAGCAGATGAGGCTATTGAAACCCTACTTTTCATCTTTTTCCCTGCCTCATCATTTACTTCCCTAGTTTTCTGACCTGCGAGTTGCTCATTGGAATCCTCTAGGGAGGATCACTATCAGGTCTAATCAGCTTGCTGTTACTTTACACCAAGCAGAGAACAAATGTTCCAACTGTTAATGTTGGAAAATACGTTTGCCTTATCTTCATTATTCTTCTGATGGGAAGATGGCTTTGGCTCTCTTTTAACTGGACAACAGATAAAATGGATTTAATGTCTTGGATTGGAATATCCTGAAATTATAATTATGTAAGATATTTCTTATTTCTTATTTAGTGGCCTGTATTGCCATATGATCGGAGGAATACTCATATTTTGTCTGATTGCAATGCATGATGTAAGCCCTAATGCTTGTAAAGTTGCAAGACTTTGTCTGTACCATGTAAGAGGATTGTTCTGGAAGAAAATATTAGATTAGGTGCTGTTTGTTTGTTTGTTTGTTTGTTTGTTTGTTTGTGGAGGGCAGTTTTCTCAGGGGGTTCTTTTTTATTGAGCTGAGTGCTGGCAGACATAGGCTTATAATTTTGAAGTATCAGGGTCCCATACCCCACTTTATCTTTAACCACACTTCCACTTTTTCACATTCAACACTATTTTTCTTTTCACTTTAATAAAAAAACTACAGGATGTAGTAAGATTCTTTTTCATGTCCTGATCATAAGTACCATTTTAAGGTTTAAGTAGAGTAAAGATGTATTCCTATATGCATGCAAGGTTCAAAAGCCTGGTTTTATTCTTTTCTGGAAGAAACTGTGGTTGTATACATTGATACAATCATGTGATGTCATTATTTTCTTTCTCCCCTTAACCCAAGGCCCTGGTGACTTCACCTGCTTTCTGAAGCCCTTCTCACAGGGGTGGGATGCTACCGGCTCTGTCCAGCTCTGTAGAACTCTGTAGATCTCTGAAGAGCAGCAGACACAGAACCGGTTCTGTGTCTGCTGCTGTTTTGGCCCACCTGCCCAGCCGGGCTCTTACCTAACCTTTATTTCCTGATTTTTCAAACTCAGCTGCTTTGCGCAGCACAGCTGCAGTTGAAAAAACAGGAAAAAGGTGCGTTTTCAAATGCTGCACGCCGACGCGTAACGCTGCTCAGCTGTCCGGGTAGTTTAGCAGTTTGTTAATCGCATGAGCACACAGTACATGTCAGGCGCATATATGCATGAAACACGCATGTGTGTGTGACATGTAGCCACCGGTAGTTACACTGGTCGAATTCTACCCCTGCCCTCTCAGGTAGGGAACCTGTTGAAGGGAGAGAAATTCTTCCCTTGTCCCATTGGATGCAAATCCAGGAAGGGGATTGTACTCACACATTTCACATTACAATGTTTCAAAACATAATTAGGGATCTTTTTTCCGTGATGTTTTAAAGGGACTGAATAAATAGCATAGTAAAAAAGATATTGTGATGATTTCCATGTAGCTCTCAAGGATAAATCATTTAAAAATATATTTTTAAAAGAATAACAACAAGAAATAAGAGAAAAGTGATTGGGTGACTGTGGGTATGTGTGAGAAAGATCATCCATCCTGAACTTCATGTAGCTCTACTCTTTTCAGAGGACTTGAAAGATCCAGTTTTCCACAGCTGCTAGGCTGGATCAGCAGAGAACCTGCTAAATGGTGTATACAGTAGAACCTCTGGTCATGACCATAATTCATTCCATAACTTTGGTTGCAACCCAATTTGGTCGTGACCCAAACTTAATTTTGGAAATTTTGGCACTTACAAAAAAAAAAATGGCGCAAAAGGGGAAATTGGCCACGAAATTTTTTTTACATTTTTTGGTCAGAACTTAATTTGGTCATGGTCAGAAGCATTTGTGACCAGATGTTCTACTGTATTTGTATTGCCTTGGTCTCCAACATGATTGCATGAATTGTTGTAATACTTACTTTTTCATATCTTTTCTTATAAACCCTCTGTAAGGCACTCAGAATCACTTGGCAATTGAGTGGTCTTAAAAAGTCCTCCATACCATTCATGTCAGAGACATTAAGGTGTTTCCAGATTGAAAGGATTAGCCAGTGACATCACTGTTGCCTGAGGGTTGTCTGTGGGGACTCATTTCATGACCCCATCAAGGAGCTGAAGCAAGAGACAGAAGCTCATCCCACTATGCAGCAGCACCCAAGTCTTAAACAGAGGCTTGCTAACCTCCAATCTATGTCCTAACCATATTAACCACTGTGCTCTTTATTGGAGAGAAATTATAGACTACAGGCTAGGTCACACTAGCCAATGGATGCAAAACGTATGTAAAAAGGACACAGCGGACTAGCAAATTTTCCATCCGTTGTTATCCGCTCTCAAAAGGGGCAAAAATTTGCATAAACAGAACAGAAAAGAATGGAAAGGAATGGACAAGGAGAGGACGTAGCGAGGATGTTAAGCAGATGCTCAACGGAAGCCTAGTGGATGGAAGCGGATGGAAGTGGATGGCACGTCTGCAGGGCTTCCGGGGGAGAACAGCAAAGTGGATGCGTAGCGGACGGAACGGATGCGTAGCAGATGCATAGCGGATGACGCGGATGCATCACGGATGCCTAGCGGAAACCTAGCAGATGTGTAGCAGATGCAAAGCATTCACTGCGCATGCGGGGAGGATTGCGTAAGCTCCGCAGATATAAAAGGAGACAGCTCGCAAGCAGGTCACCATTCAGAGGAAAACCTGCTGCTAGAGACATCTTCATCAGAGACCATGGGGAATAACAGGAAGCCTGTGCCTAATCCTGCAAGCCCTGGAAAGAAGGACAGCACCACCATCCCACTCCCTGGCGCTGACTCTGCTGCTGCTGGTGCTTCTGCTGGTGCTGCTGGTGCTGCTGGTGCTTCTCCTGCTGGTGCTGGTGCTGCTTTTGCCGGTGCTTCTGTTGCTGGTCCTGCTGCTGTTGCTGGTGCTGCTGCTACTGCTGCTGCTACTGCTGCTGGTGTGTGGACCAGCCCCAAGGCCCTCAAAGCCCTGCTGATGAGGGCCCAGAAGGCCCTGCCAGAGGGAGGAAAAGGCAATCGAAGGAGAAGGAGAAGGGGGAGAGGAAACAGTACTCCACTGCAGAGGACCATGAGGAGGAGGTGCTCGGATGGCTGAGGGAGAACAAGTACCTGTGGAGGAAGGGCCACAGGCTATATCGAGACAACAAGCAGAAGCAGGTGGCTTGGAGAGAGAAGGCGGAGAGCCTGGGCTACACTTCTGATGTCCTCATGGGGTAGTGAAAGCATATGCACACCTGGTATGGCAAGCTGCACTTGAAGAGATCCGGGCAGGCCGCTGTCAAGCTGATGGACCGGAGACCTACGTCATGGCCAGGTGCAGCTTCCTGCAGGATGAGATCTGCCACCGAGGAGCAGCCCCTCTGTCAACCCTCTCCCTCAGACAGCCCACAGAGAAGCACTCCTCTTCCAGTCAGGAAACAGCCAGTGTGTCCAGGCAGGTGTCTTTGGAGGGCCCCATGACAGAGACCCCCCCGACAGCTGCATACCCAATGCCAGAGGACATGGAGGATCCCCTGATGCAGATGGAGCAAGAGGAGGCTACAGCCACCAGAGACCAACCCACCCCCACCCCCAGCTCTACCTCCACAGATAGCAGGCAGAGAGGCAGACCGGAAGGACAGAGCCACACTGTCCTCTTGGAGATCAGGGACACAATCAAGAACAGCGCAGATCTCCTCTCTCAACTGGTACACTTCGAGATTCCATCCTCAAACCGCAAGCCCTTCCTCACCTACGTGACCCAGACCCTCATGGACATACCCGAGCCCCAGTACCAGGTGATGAAGGAGAGGATCACTGCACTTCTGCACCACCCTCCAGGCCCAGCTGAACCTGCTCCTACCCACTCCAGGTCTGCTCCTCCACCCCAGGCGATGTCACAGCCCTTCCAAGGCTTTCAACAGCCCCTCTCCTACCAAGGCTATGGGTACCAGCACTTCCCTCAACAGAGGCAGCCCTTCCCAGTCCAGGCCCAGGTTCATCGCCTGCCACAGATGCCACCGATGCCACCAACGCCACTGATGCCACCGATGCCACAGATGCCACCGACGGCACAGATGCCACAGATGCCACAGATGCCACCGACACCACAAATGCCACCAACGCCTCACCTCATCCAGCTGCAGACCAGACAGCCCTTCTACACTCCTACTTCCTCCACCCCACAGCCAACCCCTCAACAGAACATCTGTCATCAGTCATGTGCCTGACATCCCAGGTCCTGGAAGAAGGGCCTCTCAACCTCACGGGCCTGAGCCAGCTCTCTGAGAGCTTCCTGCACACACCATCTCCTGTTGTCCTCTCGGGACCAGGCACCCCAATGGTGCCTCAGACCAGCACTCCAGCCAATGCCCCCTCCACAGTCCCTGGACCCTTTACACCTGAGACCATGGGCATGCCTCAGAGTGAGTGAGAACAGTGCCAGAGACTGAGTTGTTACCTGTTGACTTTATCTTTGTTTGAGATACTTTACTTGGGTCATTTTGCTTTTACAGTTTGTTATTAATAAAGGTTATCTTTGCTTCACACACTTGGTTCATTTCTTTTACTTAATAAAGTCTTGGTGGAAACTTTTAGAAAATGGTTAAGCCTTTGCATGCTTGTGGGATGGGCAAGGATAGCTGTGGAATGGATAATAGCTGTGGGATGGGCAAGGATAGCTGTGGGATGGATAATAGCTGTGGGATGGGCAAGGGTAGCTGTGGGATGGATAAACCTCCAGCGCAAGCATAGTGGGACTGTGTGGTCCACCCTCCCAGCTGCCACATTTGTGGCCCTTTTTTATCAATAACAATTTATTCATTGATCAACACATTTTAAAATAAACACAACTCTTCATTAAATGCCCTGTTCATTGTAGGGCCACTCAACATACATGGCACAATCTCATCAGTGTGATGAGACAGGCTGAAGGAAGCATCCATTAATCATCTACCATCCTGTCTTGCCACTCCACTGCTCCAGCTGGGGAGTTGCACCAGTATTTCAGGAGGTTGCGCTGCTTCTTCCCTTCATGTGAAGCTCTGTTGGGGCCTTGCACATCCACAGTGTCTATCAGGTTTCGCCCTTGCCTCCATTCAGCAGGCTCCATGTCCCCATTGCCTTGTTGACGGTCCACAAGCCTGTTCTGCAACACTGGGTAGCGGGTGCGCATGAGATTGCGCAGGATGCAGCAAGCTTCCACGATGTTCCTCACAGTCCGTGGCCGATACTGCATGGTAGTGAGAAGTACCTGGAACCTGTTGGCCAGGATTCCAAAGGCATTCTCCACCACCCGTCTTGCCCTGGACAGCCTGTAGTTGAAGATCCTCTCTTCATGGGTGAGGCATCTGGAAGTGTAGGGCTTCATGAGGTAGGTTCTGAGGGAGAAGGCGTCATCCCCCACGATGAAGTAGGGCACAACTTGTGTGTTGTTGGGTAGGGGGTCTGGATCTGGGAAACCCATGATGAGGTTGCGTTCCAGCCCACCCTTGAGGTCACTGGCGTTGTATATCTGGGCATCTGAAGCTGACCCGTTGCCTGAAGCATCGATGTAGATGAACTTGTAGTCAGCATCAACCATGGCAAAGAGGATGATACTGAAGAAGCCCTTGTAGTTGAAATAATGGGGTTCTGAGTTGGCTGGAGCTTTGCAGGCCACGTGCTTCCCATCTATGGCTCCAACGGTGTGGGGAAAGTTCCACCTCTGATACCATTGCTCTGCAACTTTCCTCCAGCCTTCTTCAGTGGTGGGGCACTGGAGGAGCTCCTCCAGGTATTCTTCGATGATGGCCTGCACCACTTCTCTGACCATAATGCTGATGGTGTTGTGTGGCACTCTCCAGGCATACTGCATGTTTCTGTATGTGGTTCCAGAGGCCAGGTGGCGCAGTCAGTGCCACCTTCAGCCCAGGGTCCAGGCTGGGACGGAGGTTGGTGCTTGGCTTGGTCAACCTGAGTCTCAGACGCTCCACAACTTCGTGAAACATGGCTGGTGGCATCCTCATGAAGTGCTGGAATGCATGAGTGTCTTCATTCCTTCGCTCCACCATCAGCTTGTCATAGAGTCCAAACTCCGCTCTTCTTCCGATCCATCTTCGGACCCAGACAGCTCTTGGACGTCTCCTTCTCTTTGTGTAGAAAAGGTGAAACAGTCTGAAGAGGGCTTGGTTCTGGTGTTGAATGATGGCGGCTACCAAAAGGAGTGTGCGTTGATCCATGGTGGAGATCAATGGATGATGTTGAAGAGCAAGAGCAAGGCTGAAGAGGTCTGCACACCACGTCTGCTGAACTGAAAGTGAGATCCAGGTGATTTCCTCCCCCTTTTTATAGGAAATATCGGTTTTCCACTAGGTGTCCTTCTGCGTCCTCTAGACATCCTGCAGACATGCTAAATATCTGAGATACATCCCATATACAAACGTTTTTTCCGTTTTAATGCTTTCTATACGAGATGCATCTGCTTTCATCCTTTCTATGTCCATGCTACTAATGCTGTGTGGACGTTCCGCGTCCATTTCGCTTCCTCCCTCTTTCCATTTTCTGCTTGAGTGGATGCAAGTTGCGTGGATGCGCAGTGGATGCCGAGCGGATACAGTGGACATTTAACAAATGACGACGGACATAGTATGTTTGTTCCCTGTATGTGTCGCGGATGTAGATCGTACGTGGCGGAAAGTTCATCCGCTCAAAAAGTTTTGTGCAGCTCAAAACTTTTTGAGCGGATGAAATCTCAGTAGACGGATGCTGGACGGATAGAACGTATGAATCACACACGCAGTGAGTACAGAACGGATGCATCGCGTTAACCAACGGATGGCAAGTGTTTCTCTCCGTTTTACATCCTCTTTGCATCCGTTGGTGCAGTGTGACATGGGCTTACAAGAGGGCTAAACATTCCTTCTCCTCCGTATAACCTTCTTGTAAGCTTTGTTTTTATAGCACTTCCAGTGGTTTTGTTGTTTTTACACTTTGGAAAGATGGATGGGTAGAATGTCTATGCTATTCCTGTCACAGGGTTTGAGTAAATTTGGCATGTATTGTTTACATTGTTTTATCTCATGAGCCACATTATTGTCCCCAAAATAATTATTTTAAAGAAGTCAACAATTTAAGTACATTGAATTGATTAAATAAATAATAATTAACTTTCCATTAGTCAATTTGAAAATAAATTTGTTAGCCTATGTATCCTCTGAAATCAGTACTCATCCAAGCTAGTATAACAACATTATTTTCATACTTTTTAATGTTGTTTTTCTTTATCTAAAACTGTTTCCCTTCAATCTTTCTTCCAAATGATACCAATAGTGATGATAGCTTTCTTACTGCAATAAGAATCTTGTTAGGTACAATTACAGCTTATACTTAAAAGCCACAAAAATAATTGCAAACAGAATAACAGCAATGTAATTATTAGATTGTACCATTAATTGATGTAATATTCAGCTGAATGTGCTTGAAGATATAAACACTATCTGTATTTAGTCTAATCTCATGAAAAGTGGTGAAGGCAATTATTTTATGAATAAAATTGTTTCCTCTAGGAATAATTTTGCATACTGGATTTCAGTACCATTTATATATGGTAACTGTGTGCCAAAAAAGGCTCTATAACTCTTATGCTTTGAAGACTCATTTTTTCCATAATTCCATTTTCAGATTTACTAAAGATTTTTAGAAGTGAGAATAAGACATCCCTGTTCTATTTTTGACAGCTAATATGATTTTTGGAAAAAATAACAATGTAATGTAACGTAGCGTAACAAACATTTATATTCATATCATATCATATTATGACATGACCTTTATCATCATCATCATCATCATCATCATCATCATCATCATCATCATCAT
>BLBF01000054.1:829080-842745 GCA_015471245.1 Laticauda colubrina
ATCATCATCATCATCATCATCATCATCATCATCATCATCATCATCATCATCATTTTAGCTATAGCTACTGCAGGATGAAGGCCTCCTCTGCATGTTTCCAAACAATATGGTCCTGAGCTTTTTTTTTTTGCCTATTGGGCCTACAATACTCGCTGAATGACCTTTATATGAATAGGGTAATTGCAATTCCTTCAATATGTTTAAATTACTTTTTTCACACAATCAAAAAGATTCCCTTGGAACAACCCAAGCAATGCTGTAAACAATGTCATTTGCATTTGCTCTATTATATACCAAGGTCAATATGCTTCTAAGGTTTAGCTTGATCTTGAATTGCATGCTTAATACTCTGGATTTAACAATAATGCTACATATATTTGGAATTCTGGTTTGGACTCTCCTTATTGTAATTGTCTTGTATGTTGATGCTCTTGACTTGTTTGACCATGCACTTTTGCTTGGAAGTACAGACATAAGACATGGTAGGGTGATTCATGCCCTACTTATGGGTTTTTATCTGGTAGGGGACACAATGAGAACAGAACACTAGAATTGACTTTCTTACATTTTATTGTTTTGAAGATGTGGTTAATAGGCAAGTGCTGCAGGTGACTTTACTCTGTCTGGACCTCTTTCTGTTAGATACAACTTCCACCGGGATCATTTGGTACATCTTTTCTTAATCCTTTTGTCAATCTCAATAAATAATAATTCTCCAAATGGAACTCAGATACTCACTAATTGGATGTTTAAATAGTTAGCAAGCAAATAGCATTAAGTATGCAGTGAAATGGAAATGCCTGATGGCCTTGGATCTGTAAAATACAATGAGACTATATGCTAACAGCTTTTTACGAGATCTCACTGACTCTGGCAAATGGCTAAATCATTATTCATTTCTCATGATGATACCAGGCAGAACTGTAGAACAGATGGTGTTGAGCACTGATGAAAGAATGCATTGCTTGGCAAAACCAAGCATGGGTTTATCAAGAGTAAGATATACATGATCAGTCTGATCAAGGGACCAGTTTAGTTGGACATGGGAATATGATACTCATGGTATGCTTTGATCTCAGTAAAACATTCAATAAAACCTGCCATTAGATCCAGTTTTCTCTACTTTCACTGGTAACATGCGGGCTGAGTTATACAACCACCAGACAGATGAACCACTGATTTCATATTTAAATCAATAGGTTCACTTCAAGCTGGAAATAAGTATTGAGTGGTGCATCACAGGGATCTGTTGAAGGAAATGTGCTGTAAGTCATAGTTATGATTTGGATAGTTATCAGATTTGGAAATGGCACAGACAGGATAGTAAACACCTCAAGGGACAATGATTTAGGAGGATCTCGACAAGTTGGAACAATGGCCAGATATTATTTTAAGTGGGAAAATGCAAAGTCCTCTGGGTGAGGAGACAGAGCTGCTTATGGGGAAACACAATATAAATCAGTTATAGTAAAAGGGCTAATATTGTACAAGCACAACCAAAGCCTGAAGTTACTCAAGCATGGTGACCTTATTTTATGCAGCACGGAGACTCTCTTGCAACAGGATATAACTGTTCACAGACCATCACCTAGGAGAAAGATGAATGTTATGGCACACTAAGATTAAGCTAAGAAGCCATCATGTAGAACTATTTTATACACTAAAAAGTGGAAAAAGAAAACTACACCATGTATTCTCCTTTGGAGTTACTTCTTTGGTTTTTGATATGAAAAGGATGCAAGAATGTTGGCACATACTAAAATGAATAGAAGAACAAAATATAGTTCTACCTTTACCTTCAGAATAATTGCAGTTATTCCTATACAATCTCTATTTTCACCATCCAGGTCTCACAATCACACTTGCAGTATCTTGGATGATTGCCTGAATCATTTTGCTGCACGTTATTCCTTGAGTGAATCTGTTGTCCTCTTATCCTTTTCTCAGGGAGTGCCTTTATCCAGTATATAAGAAAGTGACAAAATCCTGCCTCAATTTGAGCATTAAGGACAAAGAAATCTTAAGAGAGAGGGGAAAATAAAGGGGATGAGGCAAAAGTTATACCAGTGGTCTCAAACCGGAACCATGGACTGGTTCCGTGAAGAGAAGTTTTTCCACAGACCAGAGAGGGTGTGGTTTCATATGCCTGTATCCCACAGATGGAGCTTTGTTTGTTTGTGTGGCTGAACTGATCCAAGCTGCTTTGAGATTGGTTTTTAAACACGTGCACATCCATAGGCGAAGAAGCATCATAGTATCTACAGCTGGTTTATTTTTTAGGGAGAATGGGATGAACCTAACACAAATAGTAAGCTCTCAGCCATTAAATTTCAGCTGACTCTCTTGAAAAGTTTCAGATTGCTGGTAGCTTTTGAAATATTCAAAAATTCAAAAGCACTTATTTTAACTTAGGCTCATTTAACCCAGAAAATGGACATTAATGTCTTCTACTCATGGTCTACCACAAATACAATTTCTTCTGTATTTTTCTGCTCTGAAAGAAGAGTTTTTCTGCTTTTCTGTGAAAATATAGATTTCTGGTTTGTGCTGGTATTGCAATATGCCAGTATTGCTGCTGTTTAGTTTGCCTGCTATCCTTTACTTTCTCCAAGACAAGCTGCTGGGTTGAGGCAAGAATGCCCCTTCACCTTATCAGCCCAGATAAGGAAGAAGTATTCATTTTATTACTATATAGGTACACAAATAGATTTTGACAAAAACTCAATGAAAAATTCAGCAGCCCAGGAAAGGATAAATATTAAAAAATGCTTCTGATGGAATTTCAACCAAAGACATTCTGCATATCAGACAAGTATTATAATCATTATAATGATACAATGAGGATCATAAGTGGTTGCATAAAAACAACTCCAACTTGCTGGCTCCCTGTCTTCAGATACATTGCACCACCTATGAAGGTAGGAAGCCTTACTGAAGGAGTACAACAAAATTATGAGAAACCCACTTCTTCCTGTGCATGCTGATCTTCCTCATCTGTCAATTGGCAGGCTTAAATCCAGGAAGCCCTCTCTGGCACTCACTCAACAGCTGTCTAACAACTTAAAAGCCAAATGGACTGCTGAATGTCCAGATACAGGCTGTTACATAGATGACCCTACACAAAAGGTGCCAGGTTTTGACCTTCCTCACCAGCATTGATCAACTCTGAACAGGATACGTACCCAACATGGTATCTGTCATGACTCATTGTTTAAATGGGGTCTTGTCTGTACCCCCCAGTTGACAAAATATCCATCACATTGTGTCTGAATGTCCATCAAGAGCTTACACCTGCCCAATGTCTGATTTTTTTCAACATAGACCACCCTGTCCTTGAATGACTGGGTAGGCTGGACATGAACATTTGAACCACTATAAATGCCATACTAAATAAATAAATTATGATAAATGAAATATCAATAACAAAAGCAGTAGCAGAAGCCTATCTTGTGGAAAAACTACAGAATTTTAAGGAGGGAAATTTTAAAACTGGCTGCTGTGCCTGAAAATATGTACATTTTGATGCTTCAACTTTATACAGTATACATACATCTAATGTAATTTTACATACATATATTGTATGGGTTTCTACAGTTATACACCTACACATCTCCAGACATGCCAGAGAGAGGAAGAGAGTGTATGTCTATATTTCTAGAAAGATCCTTGCCTAGAAAGTTGAGGAGATATTGAAGTGTGCAATTGTCCCAGTCAGGGGCCCTAGAAGCTGGTCGTCCTGACATTTGGCAACATGCTGCCAAAGCATCCCAGTCTGGACAACATTTTTGTAAAAGTCTAACTGGCGTCAACAAGGAAGAGAAGCAACTCAATGGTGCAAAGTTTCTGAACTTCAGCAAGGAACCTCAATTGTCTTCAACTGATGCAGAAAGTGTGCTATTCCAGCTGAACAACAAATGCTTGTTGTTTTAAAAGCTGTTTAAAAATAAGCTCTTATTTTTCTACTTGCTTTTCTAGGGTGCCAAGTTTGGCATGGCACTGGGAAAAAAAGTCCATTCATTTGCTGCTATTGAAACTAAATTTTTTTTGATGCCAGGAGGGTTGGCAGGACTGGCATTTCTTGGGAAACACCCATTCATTGTGGTAGAACTCAGCTGCCAAGGTTGTAGTATGCTGGCAATCTTTGATGTTTGTTCATTTGCTTAGTTAGCAGAGGCAATAGAAGCAAGCTGGCCCAGTGAGACAGAGATAGACAGGCCACAAGAAAAAAATAATCTGGGTTTGTTGAGGCTGCAAAATCCAGATGATTATTAGCTGGAAGCAAAGACATATAACCCCCCCCCCCTCTTTGCTGCACATTTATGGTCGTCAGAATTTTTGCAGTCCAGTGATTCTGTTCACTGTTGCCCAGTACTCTGAAAAAAGCCAGTTAATTCAAAAGATTCAGGAAGCCTCTCTCAAATCTAGTGATCTATACCTAGAATGTTCAAGGTCTCTTTTTTTCAATGCTTCAAGGGCTTGATTCAACTGACTATACTGTGCTATTGCCCTAGTTACAGATTTGCACATCCCTGTAACAGTCTGTTCAATTGTACATGTATCAGCTAAAATCTTGTTGGTTCTTGCATTTTACCTGAAGACTCAGTTCCATGTTTGCAGCCAAACAGTGGTGGGATTCAAATTTTTTTACTACCAGTTCTGTGGACGTGGCTTGGTGGTCATGGCAGGGAAGGATACTGTAAAATCTCCAGTCAGAGGTGGTGTTTGCCAGTTCTCTGAACTACTCAAAATTTCTGCTACCGGCTCTTGAGAACTGGTCAGAACCTGCTGAATGCCACCTCTGCAGCCAAAGCTTACTGGATTATAGCCTCCATCTATAAACTATCCCCATGAATTGGTAATGGCAGGGCCAGGGCACAGATTCCCTGTGTAGAGCTGAGGTTAAGAGCCATCTTCCATGTGCTATGAATCAGTCCTTGATTCACAAAATCTAAGTATCCATGAACTGGGGATTGAAATCCTTCTTAATCCTTCAACATACCATGGATACTCCAGGATGCAACTTTTAAGCACCTCTCTAGCAGGGGTGGGATTCTATCAGTTCTGTCTGGCTCTACAGAACCGGTAGCTCTGAAGAGCAGCAGACACAGAACCAGTTCTGTGTCTACTGTGTTTTGGCGCACCCGCTTGCCCAGGCTCTTACCTGTCCTTTATTTCTTGCCTTTTCAACCACAGCTGCTTTGAGCAGCACAGCTGAGGTTGAAAAAGCAGGAAAAAGGGGCTTTTCCAACTGCTGTGCACCTGCATGCAGCGCTGCTCAGCTGTCCGGCCAGCTCAGCAGGTCATAAATTGCACTTGCACAATTCACATGACTCAGGCATGTGCGCATGACTCAGAGCAACAGTTATACTTGTTGGATCCCATCCCTGCTCTCTTGTATCCAAATATATATATATAACAATACATAACAATAACAATATGTAACAAATATAACACCATAGCAGGAGTAGTATTTGGCAAGGGATACAATATGCTAGCTCTGCAGTTGTTTATATTCCAACCAGAACTTCTGCAAAATGACCCACCAATGACTCGGTCATTATGGTTGCAAATATGGAATCTTAATGGTAGATATTTATTTTTGATTTGTGGACACTGTATATTCTGAGTAAGTGTGTCTGACATAAAAATTTCTCGTCATCTGGAAAGATTCTAATCTTAGGTTAATTTTGGACCTAAAAATATCAAAATATGAATGGATATTCTCAAATGATGATAAAGGTGCTGGCCTAAAACCAGAAGATTATGCCTGCCTTAGGCATGGAAGCCAGCTTGGTGATTTTGGGTCAGTCACTTTATCTCTGCTCAATCCATTTCACAGTTATTGTGGGGAAAATAAGGGGAAGGAACATTATATGCGTTCACCATCTTGAGTTACCTACAGAGTAATAGAGTAAAACCAACCAAGCAAACAAGTAATAACATTTAACATACTGAAGGAAGATGGTTCCTTGCTAAAATCAAGTTGCCTTTTTTGAAGACAATTTGGCTTTAAGAACAAATCCTCTTGGATATAGGTGTCCTGCTTGAGAAGGGGCTGGACTATAAGACCTCCAAGGTCTCTTCCAGTTCTTTTCTATTTGATTGAAATTTATGTGAATGGGGCTTTGATACATATGAATATACATGAAGGTAGAGTACATCTATTCCACTAAATAATATAATTTATAGGACTCAGGGGTGCTGCAGTACTTGTCTTCTCAGTGCAATCATGATACTATTGCATTGTTCACAATTTTGTTCCTTAAAACCAGGTGCTGAGCTTGACACACAAAGCGATTTTAATCCCTGAAAGTGCTAGGCAAAATCAGAAAAATGTTTAGATTGAAGTTGGATGTTTTAAAATATCAAACGTCAGATTGACCAATAACTTAATGTCTTAATTCAGCAATGGAGTTTTGTAAATATGTTTTAATTTGAAATATTGACTAAGGAGATTTCTTCAGCCTTGGGTAAATGACTTTTACTGCTGCTCTGGAACTTGAATGATATTAGAGTTTGTGCAATTACAGTAAATATATGGATCTATATTTTATTTAGTTTGTTCTGTTTCAGAAAAAAATATACTTCAGTTTTAAATTGAGCACTCTAGGCTATGCAACAAATTGCAACATAGAAATTTGGAATGCAATTCATGGTTGCTTAATATTTTTCACCCTTATCCATCAAATTCCTGGGTTCTAACTAAATTCTAATTTTTAATTCCTAGGTTTAACCCTGATTGATTGGGTGTGATGGAATAACCACATTTAATTAATTAAATTAATGTATTGATTGAATTTTTAATTGTATGTGTCACCTGACTTCCAGTGATTCTGCATAACATATGTACCTCTGGTTCTTTCCTTTAACTAGGAATTTGGATTGGATTTTGGTCAGGACTGTCACCAACTTTTTCATCTGATATAAGCAGATTTTCAATAGTAATTTAATTGTTTTAAAGTGCTTTCATAGTATAGCTATTTTTAGATTATATTCCATTTTTATTGCCTGCATGAGTATCTCTTACGTAAACTTGCACTACTAATACACTGCTCAAAAAAATAAAGGGAAACACAAAAATAAGACATCCTAGATCTGAATGAATGAAATATTCTCATTAAATACTTTGTTCATTACATAGCTGAATGTGCTGACAACAAAATCACACAAAAATTATCAATGGAAATCAAATTTAGCAACCCATGAAGGTCTGGATTTGGAGTTACACTCAAAATTAAAGTGGAAAAAAACACTACAGGCTGATCCAATTTTAATGTAATGTCCTCAAAACAAATCAAAATGAGGCTCAGTAGTGTGTGTGGCCTCCATGTGCCTGTATGACCTCCCTACAATGCCTGGGCATGCTCCTGATGAGGTGGAGGATGGTCTCCTGAGGAATCTCCTCCCACACCTGGACTAAAGCATCCCCCAACTCCTGGACAGTCTGTGGTACAACATGATGTTGGTAGATGGAGCGAGACATGATGTCCCATATGTGCTCAATTGGATTCAGGTCTGGGGAACGGGCAGGCCAGTCCATAGCATCAATGCCTTTGTCTTGCAGGAAATGCTGACATACTCCAGCCACATGATCTCTAGCATTGTCGTGTATTAGGAGGAACCCAGGGCCAACTGCACCAGCATATAGTTTCACAAGGGGTCAGAGGATCTCATCTCGGTGCCTAATGGCAGTCAGGCTACCTCTGGCAAGCACATGGAGGGCTGTGCTGCCCCCTAAAGAAATGACAAGTTAGTGATGCATCATCTGGAACTTAAGTGTGCTGATAACTCCTGGATATGCTACACAACTTCTTTTTACAACCATAACGCTCACAACACTTGAAAACTTGAGCTCTTTCTATTGCTTCACAAATGGTGAAAGTTGCCTAAAGTAATCAATATTTTAAACAATAACAATTATGACACATTTTCTAATATAATGTCCTATTGTCACTATGGAAACATTTCAACTAAGCCAGACTTCTAATAAATTATTCATTGCTGTTTATATTCTGTAGTAATGTCACTAACGCTAAATGTGAAAGATATAATTGGATTAGGAAGGAAGAATGGAAAGGAGAAATTGGGAGAGGTTTTATGGAACCAAAAGTATCACTTTGTGCATTGGTTACAAATAATTGCTCGACACCATTGTTGGGCTGTGTTTAGGGCATCAGTACCCCAAGTCCAGAATGCAGTGGCTTAACAGTTATGTGCACATTATGTAAATGTAACCCCTCTATTTTAAGAACTGTATTGGTTATCACTTTGCTTCAAAGTGCATATCAAGGAGCTGTCTTCTTTAAAGTCATGACTGCCTTTGGGATCTCCTTCTTCCAATTGTTTCTGCCTGTACAATGAGAGCAGGTGAAAAAGCTCCCTTCAGGTCCTTCACTTAAGCCCATGTCCCACTGCACCAACGGATGCAAAGAGGACGTAAAACGTTAAAAAAAGCTTGCCATCTGTTGGAAAACGCGATGTATCCGTTGTGTACTCATTGCATACGTGTTTCATACACTCTATCCGTCAAGCATCCATCCACTGCGATTTCATCCACGCAAGAAGTTTTGAGCTGCACAAAACTTTGTGAACGGATGAACTTTCTGCCGCGTACGATGTAAATCCACGACATCTGAGCAACAAACGTTCTATGTCCATTTATCATCTGTTAAACATCCGCTGTATCCTCTCTGCATCCTCTGGGCATCCCCTCAACTCACATCCGCTGCAGCTGAAAACGGAAAGAGGGAGGAAACAAAAGGTACACGGAACGTCTACATAGCGTTAGTAGCATGGAAATAGAAAGGATGCGCAGTGAACAGTTTGCATCCGATATACATCCGCTAGGCTTCCTATGAACATCCGTTTAACATCCTCGCTACATACTACTCACGTCTGTTCTTTTCTGTTCTTTTCCGTTCTATTTATGCAAATTTTCGCCACTTTTTGGAGCAGATGACAACGGATGGAGCCACCCCCGAAATTTTGCTCATCCGCTGTGTCCTTTATGCATACGTTTTGTGTCCGTCGGCCAGTGGGACAGGGCCTTTAGATTGTGTCACCTCCTGGACTTCTGAGGCAGGTCCTTTCAGCTGTTTTCTCCTTCCTTGAAGATGCATTCCAAATATTTGGAATGAAATTCTTTCCAAGAATTTCTTTTGAAATTCGTTTGAAATGAGTGTGAAATGAAATTAACTCCTGGCTTTTCCAGCAGATCTTGGAAACATATTATGAACCATTGCCCTTGGAACACAGCATTCAGTTTTGACTTTGTTTATGGCTATGGCAAAACATTGGAATCTGACCAAAGATCAAAGATCAAAAGACACGTGATTATTCCAAGCAGGTTTCTTCATTGTTCCACATCTATATACAGAATCTTGCCAAACTGAAGCATTCCACTATCTGCACCTATCATATACTCTGAGAACCATGAAGGAAGGGTTGTCCTCACCTTCTTTTTCACACACAAACTATCTGAACTGTATCCATCTCTGGAATACACTTCTTCTTTTCTGAGAATCCACACTACATTTCATTATAGAATCTCTGTTTCTGGTTTGATTTTTCTATATTTTTAAAATCTGGTTTTATAGAATAGGGTTTCTAAACTCTTAGTGTTAATGATTGGAGAGGTATATAAACTTAATAAAAGACAAGAAAATTGTCTGTCGTTTTGCCATGCTACATTGTTTTTGAAGATACATGATTAGGATCGCACAGGAACCTGTCTTTCTTTCCCTTGAGAACTTTGCTTCAATATATCTGAGCTGCACTGCACAACAGTATTCATCAATGGTTTATTTTTGGCAATCTTTATTGCTGTTTTATACTTGAGAAACTCATTGCTTATGCTACTGGCTATGGAAGCTTCCTAAGCAGATACGCTGTTCAAGTATTTTATGTTGTTTCTTTTTCTTTCCAAAACTGAAGAAAAGAAAGGGAAGATAATTATTACACACTTCACGCATACATACATGCATTCATACCAGAGGTGGTACTCATCAGGTTCTGACCAGTTCTGGAGAACCGGTAGTGGAAATTTTGAGTAGTTCAGAGAACCGGTAGCGGAAATTTTGAGTAGTTTGGAATACTACCTCTGACTGGCCCCGCCCCCATCTATTCTCTGCCTCCCAAGACCCAGCTGATCATTTGGGACTGCTTTTGTTGCCCTGCATAGGAGAATGGAGCTGGAAAGCAGGTTAGTGGAGTGGTGAGGAAATGGGGATTTTACAGTATCCTTCCCCTGCCACGCCTACCAAGCCACGCTCACAAAACCGGCAGTAAAAATATTAGAATCCCACCATTGTTTCATACATACATGATTCACAACACAAATACTTACTTTCCTCTTGTTTTAAAAAAAGCAGACTGGATGTTTCTCCATGATTATTTCTTGAAAACCCATCCCTCATACATTCTGTCAAGAAAACCTCTCATCCAGAAAATTTATATTAATGAAGACCTTTACTCATCCTGAATAAATTAGTCAACAGAATTACATCATCTGGTTATGATGTTTTCATTTTGACAGCTAGGTTGATATACTTTTTTGGTGCTAAGGTATTGGGCCAAAAATGCTGACATGCAATTTTGCTGAGGAAATATTCTCTTAGCAGTTTGCTTTTTGTTAACTAGCTTTAGTTCCTATTAGAAGAGTACACAATAATCTGGCATCACAGTTTGTCAGAATAAAAGGATCCATACCACACATTAAGCCATTATATGGTTTGATTTTAGCTCAGTTCCTATGATTGGTAAACCACTTATGACTTAGTGTGGCAACCCAATCAATGTGATTTATTTGATAAAACCATGTTTAAACAAATCAGGGCAATATAATGTGTAAATCCAACTGAAGTCCAATAAGTAGTATAAGTATTTGATTGACAACATTACTCTTCTGACTGTAATGCAGTACATTTCCTTGGTAATTTTGGCATGACAGCACATGCTTTGCTTGCTTAGAGTGCCCGGATCTAGCCTGTAAAACTCTGGGCAACCATGGGATACCAAAAGCTCCAACTCATTTGGTACCCCTTGTAGAGGCAGTATGAGTAAATTGATTGATTGATTGATTGCATGGCATATACTTTAGTTTGCAATATATATATTAACATTACACCTAGATTAAAATAAAATATGAGTGTTAAAAAGATCTATATTCAGATGCCACTGTCTAGACCATTTAACTAATCTACTCATCTAATGAGTAGATTAGTTAGCCCAAAAGGCATGGATGCGGCTTTTTCTTGGCACATTCAGACAATTGTGATCATACTTTCTGGATGGAACTTGTGTAGTGATCTTGGAGCCCCATCCCCTAGAATTGGATACAACTACTGGACAGGGGAAACTTTGTCTTTACCTTTAACGGTCCTTTGTAGCAAGCAACGTTCTAGCTTAGGCTCATCCTTCTCATCTCCAATATTTGGAGGTCTAGACGTGGCAGAGTTCCATAATCACCTTCACTGGGGATTTACATCACACTGCAAAATTCTTCAAGCAGGGTAATTTAACTGTGAAGTTTTGCTTTCAACAAGTTTTCTCTATCCAAGTATCATCAAAATTTGTGCAGCTAAGACTGATAGCCTACACTTGTTAAATTTCTTCTTTGTGCTGGGGTTGGTGATAAACAATTATATAATAAGCTGGCAATCCTACTTATGCTTTGGGGTCCAAAAAAAATGAGATTTAAAAGTAATATAAAAGTGAATAGGAAAATTTTGCTTCTAATCTGATAGAATTTCCTTTCTAATAACACCTTCCTAAGATTAGAATATAATGGGATAAATAAATGGAACTATTTAGTATAAGGAAATGGTTTCCTTGGTAATGGTAACCATATGAAAGCTTTCATAGCTTCCCTGCTTTGTAATGTTATTTGGACAATAACTACTGATATAAAAAACTTTACTTGAACTCATGGATGGGAACATAACTCAGAGAGAGACTGTGTTTTCCAGTTGGTGATTTGCAAGGTGTTGGCTGAAATGTTTGATTGTAAGGAACCACATATCCTAATATTTAAAATAAGGTAGCCAATTTTTCTAAAAAAACCCTCCCAGCAACTTTCTTGAATATGAGGATTCAAATATTGATACTGGTACATAATTCAAAATTAGGCATTGCCCCAAGTGAATAGGCCTGGGGTAAAAGATGGATTTGCCTGTTTCCTGATATCCTATGGTACAGGTTTTCTCCCTTCACTTCCCAATTGGACAACAGGCCATGGTTTGTCATACTACAGTATTAAAACCAGTGAACTTTTTTGGAGGCAAAAAATACTTAGATGCCATGTCAAGCTTTGGGTTGTGCCAGAGCAGGAAATAACAAAACGGGCAAAGAATTGAAGGAAGAGGAAAGGGAGGGGTGAAGGAGGGATATGATACAAGACTGTGTTCATTCCATTGTTTGCCCAGTACTGAACCATGTCTCATATAAATGCCCTTATGCCCAATCATTCAGGCAAGGATCCCAAAAGAAAAAATACCCCAAAAGGTAGGAGAATAAACTGAATAAATTTAATGTCTGCAAGTGATATGATTAGAATTCCCTCATCATCATCTTTTTGGGACGCTTTGTTGCAAAAACTAATCTTATAAGTCAGAGGTGGGGAACTATGGCCCTTTTATGACATGGCTGGCTCAGGTATTCTGGGAGTTAAAGTCCACAAGTCATAAAGAGGCCATTATTCCCCACCTCTGTTAAAAGTAATGATTATTGATATTTTTCTTCCTTTGCTTAAAACAAAAAGAAACTGTCGCAAAGCAGAAGTACTGCTCAAAATTCAACTTTCTGTCCTGAGAATGGACATACTTCTGAGTAGAAATGCCTACCGTCTGCTTCTGCCTCTCATTTTTCCATCCTATCTATACTTCAATCGTGCAAGATAACTTTTTTATTTATGTATCAAATTTAGAAACTTCCCATTGACTTTGGGCAGCTAACCAGCTTAACCAGATGTCTCCTATAATAATTATTTCAACATTTCTTCCACCAGTTGCCATATCATGGAAAGACATGCATACAGCTAGTCCTCAACTTACAATAGTTCATTTAGTGATCCTTTGAAGTTACAATAGCACTGAAAAAAGTGATTTATGATTTGTCACTACAAAGTAGTGAAAAAAGTGACTTGTTTACCCTTATGATCATTGCAGCATCCTCATGGTCACACAATCAATATTTAGAGTCTGTCGTGTCCCTGTCAGAGTCTAAATCTGAGGAGGAAGATGAACAGCTGACAGGGAGTGGGAGTGTGGTTCCATTGGCTGTGGAGGAAACTGGGGAAGGTCAAAGTCTGCCTGGGCAGAGCAGGGGAGAGGTAGAACAAGGGAGAGGGAGTTCAGAGGATGAACCAAGCCTATCCCCTCTTCATCCTAGGACACACAGGAAGGAATGGAGAAGAGAGCAATGTGAATTACGTGGCTTAAAGAGGAGGGCCCTGATTCCCTTCATTAGCCAGAGCTGAGAATGAGAGTTTAAAAGAGATGCAAGCTGAGTACAGCAGCTGCTGGGAGCAAACATGAGTTTGTCTTGTGTTGACTTTGATTATCTGTGTTCCTGGTGTCTTCTCAACTGTGTTGTGTTATTGCCATACCTTCACATGCCATACCTCCTTCTCCTTCTCCTTCTCCTTCTCCTTCTCCTTCTCCTTCTCCT
>BLBF01000054.1:842755-857905 GCA_015471245.1 Laticauda colubrina
CTTCTCCTTCTCCTTCTCCTTCTCCTTCTCCTTCTCCTTCTCCTTCTTCTTCTTCTTCTTCTTCTTCTTCTTCTTCTTCTTCTTCTATAATGTTGAATTTAGCTGTATTAAGAGGAGAAATTCAGGTATTTTATTTACAAGGCTTCTTGCATTGAGTAGCTTGCATTTAAGTCCAACTGTGGTTGGAACTGAGGTAGTTAGGCAGTGCGTGCCTAGTTTTGAGTGATGTTGGATTGGATGGGGTGGGGTTGGATGTGGAGATGTGGGTTGTGTGACTTTCTTATCTGACTGTGTTGCCTTTGTGCCACACCCCGGGTCATCACAGAGTCTTGGTAACTGGCTAACATTTTATGATGGATGTTCCTGGGGTCATGAGATCACTTTTTTGAGACCTTCTGGCAAGTAAAGTCAAGGAGGGAAGCTAGATTCACTTAACAACTGTGTTATTAACTTAACAACTGCAGTGATTCTCTTAAAAACTGTGGCAAGAAAGGTTGTAAAAGGGGGCAAAACTCAACAACAGAGATTTTGGGCTCAATTGTGATCATAAGTTGACAACTACCTGTATGTGGTGCCCCAGCCATCAAAAATATTTCTCAAGTTTTGTTTGATTGCCCATGACATACCCTTCATAGATTCAGCTACTGATCATCCCTATTGGAAAGAAAAGCCACTGGGATTTGAACTATAGATTACCTTATTTCCTCCTGAGCTCTAATATATGTACTGTAAGCAGAACTGCTGAGTTTATAATCAAGGCAGTTAAGCTAAGGTCTCAATACATTCAATTAATTGGGGTTCCCTGTAAAGGTGATGCACTTATCTGATTGCTGACTCTTTGTATTACCACATAAGGATTTTATCACTGTATTTTCTTGTATCTGTAATTAATTAATTACATAATAATCCAAATTATGTATTTTAGCTTTTAGTTTTATTTTATTTTATTGATATGGTTGCAAGACTAATCAATTAATAAATGATACAATAAACCATATTCTTGCTACTAATTACTGATAATGCTAAATTTACAGTTCAACACTATTTTCACCTTTTAAAAGGAATCTGCGAGGTTAAAAGACAGAATTTTACTTCTCTTAAAACAACATTCGTAGCAGCAACATTTACAGGCTATGTTTTGAGGGACTCCTTATTCCTTCTGCAATGTCAACGAAACATAGCTGGTGTTCTATATGTAAAGTGGATGACTCCAAATCTGCAAACCTGATTGGTCAAATAACTAAGCATTGGATTGGTTCACTAGGAACCAATCCAAAGAGCTGCTGAAAGGCGGCAAATTTAAGCAACTGCCATTGGCTACAAGCAGGCAAGCCAGCCTGTATAAAAGGCTGGCCTCGGCTTCAGCCAAGTGTTCCTATTTACTGACTAGTTAAAGAATAAAGTATTTGTTGTTGGAACCCGGTCTACCTGAACAAAACACTGGCGACGAAGGTGGGATCGTCCTAAACTAAAAAACCTGCACGCGGTGATAAAAAGTCCAGATGACAACCAAGATGCCTGGAAACAACGCACCGCCCGCACCCTTCAATCCCAATGAAGAGGATTGGGATTCCTATGCAGATCGCTTCCAAATGTATTTGGAGAGCAATGAAATGGAAGACATTTCAGAGCAACGCAAGAGAGCTGTGTTCCTGACTCACTGCGGGCCAACGGTTTTCAAGATGGCAAAGGCCCTTGCGAAGCCCCGAGACGTTAAACAACTAACGTGGCCAGAATTGCAAAGAATCCTCAAAGTACACTATGCTCCAATGGTGTCAAACTTAATAAAGCGACATTAATTTTACCGCAGAGACCAGAGAGAAGGGGAGACCGTCGACGATTTCATTGCTGCCCTTAGACAACTAGGGGGTGAGTGTGATTTCCTGAACATTGACGAAGCGATGAGGGATCGCGTGGTGTTGGGTCTGAGAGACTCGACCGCACAGAATAAATTACTCAACAAGCCCAACATCACCGTGACCGAAGCCATCGCGGAAGCCACAGCCGCTGAAGCCATGAAAAAATCGGCCATCGCAATGAAAAAGATGAACACACACAGCGAAGAAACAAACCCAACCAAAGACAGAAAGCAGCCTGCCACCGCAACCCACTACGAAGAGTCTGGTGAAACATTCGAATCGAGCGAAGAAGATGACAAGATCCACCGTTTGCTCACGAACAGAAAAGAGCGCGAAAGAAGGAATTGGCGGGAGTGCGCTGGCTGCGGAGGAAACCATCCCCGAGCCGAATGCAGATTTCTTGATGCCATCTGCAGGCATTGCAAGAAATGAGGGCACATTGAGAAAGTCTGCAGGAACAAAAACAGCTACAGCCCAACGAGACGCAGAAATTCCCCAACACGAGCTGAGCCTAAATGAGCTGAGAGAAAGTGGCAACAAGAGAAGCGAGCCAATACACACCAAACTGTCACTATAAAGAGCACTCAGACGGGAAGCGGGAAGAAAGTTAAAGTCATTGTAAAAATCGAAGGAAAACACTGCAAGATGGAAGTGGACTCAGGGTCCTTCCTCTCCATGGTATCGTGGGACACAATAAAACAGCTAGTCCCAGGTATCAAACCCAAAGAATTACAGAAGCAGCACCTAACTCTCAAGGACTACCAGGGAAACCAAATCCCTGTAGTCGGCATGGGACATTTCCGAGTCGCCTACAAACAACACGTCAAGGTGCTACCGCTGACCATAGTCGACCAAAACAGACCAAGCCTCCTGGGCATCGAATGGTTCGCGCCATTGGGCATCGGGATGACCGGGATTGATCGAGTGACTACAACCGGTTGGGAAGACGACCTCATCCGAGAATTCCAAGACGTTTTTGACGGCTCACTTGGGGATCGTATCGGGGAAATCCCATTTCTTTCAGTCTAAACCCCCAAATAGCCCCAGAATAAAAGAATAAAAGCCAGGCGAGTTCCTTTTGCACTAAAGGCAAAAATAGAGGAACAGCTGGACAAATTAATAGCCCAAGGGGTGTTCGAACCTGTGGACCATGCCAAGTGGGAAACACCTATAGTCACACCGGTCAAACCCGACGGGTCCGTTAGAATCTGTGGTGACTATAAGGCTACCCTGAACCACGCATTACAACCAAGCACATACCCAGTGCCTGTAGTCCAGCATTTGCTTCACTCCCTGGGAAAAGGAAAAGTTTTTGCTAAACTTGACTTAGCACAAGCCTATCAACAGCTCCCAGTGGACCCAGAAATTGCTGAAGCACAGACTATAGTCACACATAAGGGCGCATTCAAATGTCACCGACTCCAATTTGGAGTGAGTGTGACCCCAGGCGTCTTCCAGAGTCTAATGGAACGCCTCCTAAATGGCATACAAGGAGTCGTACCATATTTCGATGACGTCCTGATCTCAGCCAAAGATGAAACCCAATTAAAAAACAGACTCAAAGAAGTACTAACTAAGTTCAGAGAATCTGGCCTCAAAGTAAAAAGAGAAAAGTGTTGCCTAATTAAGAATAGCGTCGAATTCCTGGGCTATTTAATAGATGGGGAGGGTATACACCCTACAGACAAAAAGATTAAAACGATTAAAAACGTACCAGAACCAAAAAACAAGACCGAATTACAAGCCTTTTTAGGACTAATTAACTTCTATAATGTATTCCTGCCAAATAAGGCCACTATAGCAGAACCATTGCACCACCTTTCAGACAAAAAAGCAATTTGGACTTGGGGTTACAGAGAAAAGCAAGCCTTCCAAAAAATTAAAAGCTTGCTAACATCCTCAAGCGTTCTCATTCAATTTAGCAACACACTGCCCTTAAGAGTGACCTGCGATGCCTCCCCATTTGGAGTAGGTGCCATCCTAAGCCACCAACTACCTGATGGCAGAGAAGCGCCCGTCGCATATTATTCGAGGACTTTATCTAAAACCGAACGGAATTACAGCCAATTGGACAGAGAGGCACTAGCAATTGTCGCAGGAGTGAAACATTTCCACGAGTACCTATACGGGCGGACTTTTCAAATTATAACAGACTACAAACCGCTAATAGGAATTTTGGCGGGAAACAAACCTACACCAAATATCCTCTCCCCAAGAATGACGAGATGGTCAGAGTTCCTAGCAGCCTACTCATACACTCTGACACACCAACCGGGGAAACAGATTTCACACGCGGACGCTTTAAGCAGAGCACCCTTGCCAGCGACTGAACAAGACCCGGCACCAGCGATGACAGCACTACAAATAGAGATTTGCCCTGATCTACCCATATCAGCATATGATGTCGCCAGAGCCACCGCAAAAGACTCTTTGACTGCCCGTGTTCTTAACTGGGTAGGTAAAGGCTGGCCGGAAAATCAAAAAACTGAAAACTTTAAACCTTTCCGGACCAGACAAACCGAACTTTCTATTCAAAAAGGTTGTTTACTGTGGGGTGATCGGGTGGTTATTCCTAACAAACTACAACCTAGGGTACTTAGTATGCTACACGAAGGTCACCCGGGGATTGTAAAAATGAAAAGCCTTGCTAGAAGTTATGTCTGGTGGCCGGGTATTGATAGGGACATAGAATACTGGGTAACCTTGTGTAACAAATGTCAAACAATTAGACCATCCCCACCCAAAGCACCCATTAGAGATTGGGAACTCCCACAGGGCCCCTGGTCACGAATCCACATCGATTTTGCTGGTCCAACTAAAGGACATACCTTTCTGATTGTTGTGGACGCCTATTCTAACTGGTTAGAAGTAAAAATTATGCCATCAACAACAACTGAATTAGTAATAAAACAACTGGACAGCCTTTTTGCCACCCATGGAATTCCGGACGTCCTCGTGTCTGATAATGGACCACAACTAACCAGCCTACACTTTGAACAATACCTAGCCTCCCTAGGTATTAGACATGCCCTAACCGTGCCGGCTCATCCGGCTGCAAATGGTAGGGCAGAGAGAATGGTCCGATTTACAAAGGAAGGGTTAGAAAAAATGGACATTGGAGATGTACAGCAAAAAATTAACCGATTGCTCACACTCCAGCACATAACACCCAGTACCACAACCAACAAGTCCCCAGCAGAGCTACTCATGGGGAGAAAACAAAGGTCACACCTTGATAGACTGCACCCAGAATTCACGCCAGAAAACCCCCCCGACTCCTCTACACAGTTTAGAAAATTTGGAATTGGCGATTTAGTCTACGCCAAAAACTTCACTGGGGACCCAGCATGGCTACCAGGACAAATTACCCAAATAACAGGCCCCAAATCCTACCGGTTAACAGTAGATGATGGCAGGGAATGGAAGCGGCACATAGACCAGCTTTGATCCCGAAATATAGAAAGAACCACAGACATACAACCATTCGTCGAAAAAACCGACGAATTGCCAACTAAGGTGGGGGGGGGGAATTGCAAGAATTAAATAAAGAACCGTTAAAAAATAAAACCAATGAAACATATGAACAAAAAGAGCAAATAAAAGACTCACTGTTTGGAGAGACTTGCGTGAAGAGCCCATCGGAAGGGGCCAGCCAGGCCAGCTCGACCTGCCCAGAGGAAACGGGAGGGAGCGGCAAAACCGCCAGCCTAAGAAACTCAGGCGGTGGTAAAATGGCTGACTCACCCTTCCAGACGGTTCCAGGGAGAAGAACGGACGACACAGCAGCCCCATCCGAACCAGTCGAAGTCTTCACTAAGAATGAACCGCGCAAGTCAAGTTGAGTCCGAAAAAGCCCCACCTACCTGCGAGACTACGTCACCACGTAGGACTTAACTAAGAGGGGAGGGGTGTTCTATATGTAAAGTGGGTGACTCCAAATCTGCAAACCTGATTGGTCAAATAACTAAGCATTGGATTGGTTCACTAGGAACCAATCCAAAGAGCTGCTGAAAGGCGGCAAATTTAAGCAACTGCCATTGGCTACAAGCAGGCAAGCCAGCCTGTATAAAAGGCTGGCCTCGGCTTCAGCCAAGTGTTCCTATTTACTGACTAGTTAAAGAATAAAGTATTTGTTGTTGGAACCCGGTCTACCTCGTGTGTTTTCTGAACAAAACAGCTAATATGTAACAAATAATAGGAAGAATGTGCTCAGTTTTAGAAAGAGAAAAGAGTTCTTAGGAATGTGTGATATGTATATTTCTTGTGTTAATGTTGAATATTAACCACTAATTATGGTAATCTTATTTCTGAGCTAGGGTTACAACTGGCAGGTATGAAATAATGTGGGGCATCTCTACATGTGCTCATGTAAAATACTAGAGGAGATTAAGTAAAAATTTACATTGGTAAATGCTTCTTTGAAATGAGCGTTTCTCTTGGATACTTTTGTGTGGGGTGTGTTTTTTTTGGTAGCAATATAGTTTACTCTTCTCTCTCTAGGTTTCTTTTTTTTAAAATAATCTAGTTTGGATTTCTCAGTGATCAATTAACTTTTTAAAGCTCAGACCAGGCCTGCCAAATTCTGCCACTTGCTTTAAGAATACATTTTAGGAGACATATTGGTTGCTGGAACATGAAACAAAATTAGAAGAATTTGCTTTGGTTTGTAGCCGAGCTGTATTTAAGCAGTGATATCTTTGTTACACCCTTTATTTCTTCTTGGTAATTATGGCCTTCCATTCATGTAGCAGCCTATTTTCTTCTGAGGATCACATTCTCTCAAAGTAATCTAGCGAGGGTCACAAAGGGTAGGTGCAACCAATGCCCAGTGAAGTCTGGAGCTGATGAGGGCAGGGACAGAGTTCAGAAGGAAGTGGGACTCCATTCTCTTCTTGCCTGTCTCCCATTCTCAAGCATTTCATCCTGTCTCAGAAAGTAGACTGCTAGGGGTTTGAGTTTATTGCTTACATGGACTTTGAAATTAGATAGCATGGGTACAAATTACTGGCTTATTTAAAAAGTTGTAAGTGGCATTATCTGCATTTAGCCATTTTGTTTTGTTGCTGTAAATCTTTCACACTAAATCTGGCAGAGGCTTTATATGGTTATGACTGAAGTGTGATACAAATAGGACACAGGCAAATTTTAGAGATGACTTGATTAATGCAGATGGTAATCATACTCAAGTCCTGTTTTATTGAAGTAATCATTGGAATAAGCTAATTCTCATTTTCTGTACATACAGAAAGTATTCATTTCCACTGTTTATAGTCACCACCAATCAGCTATCAGGATATATCTACTCTTATCTCAGGGTGACAGTTCAAGTATCTGATGAAATAGACTGAGTCCACAAAAGCTTCGCCATAATACATTTGTTTTTCTCTAAACAGCCACTAGACTCTTCATTGCTTAATGTAATAAATGAAATTAATGCAGAATTTCTAGGGGAAGAAGTTACAGAGGCTCTCTGAAGATAGTTGAGGACAGATTGCGGCCTTGCAAATGATTTGGATCCAAACTCTTATGCTGGTAGAACATATATACGTATTTGTTGATTTGTTTGTCTCTATTGCAATTTTTATAGCCCTCCCAACTCAAAATAGAATATTTTGAATGGAAAACATCAATTTTGGAAAAGTCTGAATTTACTGTAACTGCAGTTAATTTGATAGACTTATTCAGCCCTCTCTGGAAAAAAAATCAAATGACGAAGGAACAAATAATATGCAAATAACTAAGCACTTTGCTTTGGAGGCCTCCTGGCTTGGTTCCCTTAAAACCTTAGGGGCCAAAAGACCCTGGTTCTTCATCTCATGTTCCCATTTGTTCGTTTTTACCATGACAGAAATTCCTGGCCATTCCTCACTCTTTCTGACCTGAATGTTGAAACTCTTGGCAGCCTTTGATTTGAACAAATGCCAGTCTGAGTGAACTTGTCCAGATTGCTTTACAGAGCAAGGCATTGTTGTTAGATACTTCCAAACAGGGGGTCCTAATGGCCGGCTCATTCTCTTTCAGCCTTCTCTACTTTGTTGCTCTTGTTAGAAAAACCTCTCCTGAAAAGTAATGTTGAAGGATATAAGTCACATAAGCAGACAAATAATAATGCTACCCTGCTACATATCCCAAGTGGATAGCTAATATTTTTCTATTTAATGCATTTATTTTTTTAAAAAAAGGGGGGGAAGCGAGAGTGTTATTATTGAGAGTGTTACTATCAACCTCCAAGTTAAAACAGACAAGAAACTTGATCAAATCAGTTCATTCTACTTTATTATAAGGCTGTATTAACAGAATCTTGAAAGTATGAAAATACACTCATGCATCTCTTCACCAGAAGTGGTATTCAGCCAGTTCTGACAGGTTCTGGAGAACAGGTAGCAGAAATTTTGGGAGTTCGGAGAACCGGGTAAATACCAGCTCTGGTTGGCCCTGCCCCCCTTCTATTCACTGCTTCTTAAGTCCCAGCTTCTTTTGTTGCCCTGCACAGGAGAACGGAGCTGGAAAGCAGGTTAATGGGGTTGGGAGGGAATGGGGATTTTACAGTTTCCTTCTCCTGGAGTGGGGTGGAAATGGAGATTTTGCAATATTTTTCCCCTGCTACATCCAACAAACCATACCCACCAAGCCACACCACACCCACCAAGCCACACCACAGCCAGCAAGCCACGCTCACAGAACTGGTAGTAAAAATATTTGAATACCACCACTGCTCTTCACCTTGACTTTCAAAATCATTTTCATTATAGTTACAACCACTATACTCCCCATAAAACCCTATGAACAAGTATAACTTCATGAAAAAAAACCTTTTGTGGTCATTTGTTGAACAGAGTAGAATAAGACCCAAGATGTTTGACGCAGTGACTTCCTTCCAAGATGATTCTCCTAACATTTTGTAGGCTTAGATGAAGATCTCCACATCACGTTCAGCAGTGTTTCTCAACCTTGGCAACTTTAAGATATATTGACTTTAAGTCTCAGAATTCTCCATGTTGGCTGGTGAATTTTGGGCGTTGAAGTCCAAATATTTTAAAGGTAATGAGATTGAGAAACTGATGTAGAAGACAGTCAATTTGTAAAGTACCATTTCTCTAGCAAAGACTGTGCTTACTCTTTAGTGTATTTTAATGTCCAGGTTCTCTTCACATCTTGTCTTTTCTATTAATCTGATTTGGTCTGTTTTTATTGGTATTCAGACTCTGTAAGAACTAGTCAATTTGCAAATTAGACTGAGGAGCTCACTGGAAAATGTCACTGTGATAGGCAAAGCCAATGAGTGAACTCTGATTAGGAAGCAATAGGAACCCTGCCATATTTGTTCTTAGTTTCACCAGTAAATAACAATTCGTCAGATAAAACAGAATTTTAAATAATTTTTTAAAAAGCGTTCTGCATTGGATTCATTTTCTCCCATATGAAAATGTTTTTTCAGCTCTATAAATTTAAACATGATAAATAAAATGTAAGAAATAATAGTGCATGACAGTGAATCTATAATTCATGATCAATATGAACACTAAAATAAATAGAAATGTTTTAAAAACATATCACTGTGGATCTGCGGCTCAGATGTCCAGTTTTTATTTAAATTAATCCCACCAGGAATTATAGATTGCTAATATAAAACATAGGATTGCTAGTTACATTCAGTCATTTTTGTGGAATTGTCTCATCTGAAAATTAGATTCTTTGGGAGAACATTACTAGACTTATTTAAAGCATCAGGGAGGGGTAAGGGAAAAATCTAAGAATCTCCTTAACAGCTGGAAATATATGTATCCCAGTTTGGTGCATCATTCTTGTTTGCACCAAAAATGTGACTAGCTGCTTTTAATTCTTCAAAGTTTAAAAAAAAAAGATTATCATAGATAAACGTACAACATATTACTTTTACAGGAGCTCTACAGGCCTTCAAATAATGCTGTGGAAAGAAAGTGTTTTGCGTTACCTAATTTTTGCGTACATAATGCAGTCTTACGTGCATTCTCTCAGGGCCAAAAGATGTTCTCTTGATATCTGGCCAAATGCCAAATATTATTTATCTAATTGAACAGGGAGACTAGAGGTAACCTTTCTCTCCCTGGTAACATCAAAGCCAATGAATGTGTGTGATGCAACACTAAAGGGAAAAAAGTACAAGTTGAACTTCTTCCATGAGAGACATAATTGTGAGAGGCAAATGTGATTCTCACAGCACTGGAGAAAAGGAATAAAACCTTCCCTTTCTTGTGCATGGAATTCTTTCTTATGGGAAGAGTCATCCATCCACCTGACCTCACCTTGTGACCCATAGCTGCATAGGATTGATCCTCTCCAGGATTAACAAAGGCTCATTTTGGTCAGTGTTGCTTTCATCCTAGTAACTGTGAATAGGACTAGAAAGTTGCTATTAAACACTTTCCCGAATGCTTGTAAATTGCTGCCTCCAAAATATATTCAACAGTATAGAAGCTGCCTCTATTGGCACTGCACAAGACAATTAATCTGACTGTGTAAATATGATATCTGTCCTATAACAGTTAACATAAGAATAAACTTGAGAAATTTTCAAATTAAAAAAAAAACATATTCCCACTAACCGACTGTTTTAAGACTATTTGACATGTGAGATTTTATTATTATGGTAAAATTATTACTGTTTTATTTATAAAATGTATATGCCACCCAAGGAATGCAAGGAATGGAAACTTCAAAATAAAAACTGATGGTGAAGAAAGAGAATGATTGGAAAAAATCACTTTCCTAGGGATGCAGGTCACTCAAAGCAGTAAATGCAGCCCAGAAATAAAATATCAGATTGCACTGGGTTGCACAGCGATGATAAACATGAGACAAATATGGAAAAGCAAGGACATCAGCCTGACAAACAAATATAGCTTAGTCTGCTCTATTGTGTTCCCCATAGCTACCTATGTTGTGAAAGCTGGACCTTAAATAAGCAAGACAGGAAAAAAAAATCAACTCATTTGAGCTGGAGAAGACTCCTTCATGTTCCTTGGACCGCAACAAGGAAGTACTGGAATGCATAACACCAGATATGTCACTAGAAGGGAAAATCACAAAACTGCATCCACTTATTTTGGCCATGTTACCAGCCAGAGCATAGAAAAATTCAAAGAAGCAGTGCAAGATTGGAAGATGTTGAGATCCTGGTCTACTGAAATGCCAAGAGGGGGATATGACTGAATGGATGTCATCATCATCGTCATCATCATCATCATCATCATCATCATCATCATCAACATCATCATCATGATGCCATTGAACTCATTGTCAAGAGACTGCATGTAAAATAGATTTTAAAACAAAACCATGTTTCTTGTATCTTCCCAATGTAGCTCAATAAGTTCTGTTGCAGCTATTATTAAAATAATTCTCAGTAATTGTTATAATGTTTATCTGATATGTAGAAAGTAACAGATTCATAATATGGCAGTAAGTTCTTTAAAATGTAATTACTATTCTTGTTTCTTTCTTTCTGAAAAAAATGGTGGAATAGTAGTCTAACCAACTTATTAAAATAAAAAAAGCCCAGTGAGAAAGTAGGTAGCTCATGAAAAGAAAAATATTAAATTAATTCTATCTATCTATCTATCTATCTATCTATCTATCTATCTATCTATCTATCTATCTATCTATCTATCATCTCTGCCCAACTTTGTACTATTGAGAATTTGCATGTCAGATAAATATTACACCTACTATTCTGTATTCCTAATAGCAGCTGCAACAGAGCTTAAAGCACTATGAGGCAGCAAACATTATTTTAAGTGAGAGAACCCTTCTGCTTCTGAACAGTAGCCAATCACTGTGAAGGGATTTGGTTTGAAGAATAAAGTGAGGCATTCAATTCAGACATCAATGCTTGAATGTGCGCAAAGATATGGCCATATGCCAAGGCTAAGTTTTCAAACTATGATAAAAGGCCAGCAGGTTGGGAGCCATCTGGATCTCAAAGAACATGCCCCATAACAGACAAAGTCGACCTTCTGGGTCCCATCAGATGATACTGTTTCCTTTAGAACATCCTCTGATGGATTTGGTGGGATGGGCCAATGACCACTTTGTCAGTGGTGGTAATCACATTTTTTTTACTACCAGTACTGTGGGCGTGGCTTGGTGGGCATGGTGTGGCTTGGTTGGTGTGGTGTGGCTTGATGGGCGTGACTTAGTAGGCATGGCACCATGTCCCAAACAAATTATATCAGATCTTTGTATTGGAAAGAAAAAATTCATTTTCTACTGCATGCTTTTGTATTTTATTTCACTTTCATTATGGCATTTTAAAATGTGTTTATAATTCTGTAATGACCAGTGAATGGGATAGGAGTCTGTTTATTTTGTTAGCTATAACAAGGGAAGAGAATTATATAGCCTGTGGTTAGCATTAAATTGCAAATAAACTTCAGCATCTTCCACTCTCTTTGCTATGGTAATTGGATGCTGACACCCACATGTGGGAGTATATTTATTTACTTTCGGGTTGTAGATTAAACAGTTGATTCTGTAAGATTAAAATGCCCCACCTGCATACTTGCACACTTCTGTTTTTGCTACGTCAAACAATATAAAACGAACACAGCACTTCTCTCTCCAGCTAATTGAATAATTTACTGTAAATAGCTGTCATTTACTTTCAGAGGAATAGGGTATCATTAGCCAAATGGATGTGAGTAAGTCATGGCTTTAATGCGTTCAAGGGTCTAAAATGGAATAATCTTAATGGGACCATCAATACAGCAAGCTGAATAAAGCCCATAAGCACTTAAAGCTCAAAGTCCCCTTTCTTGTAAATTACATAATCAGTCTGCAAAAAAAGAAAGAAAAAAAGAAAAGAAAAAAATAACATAAATGTGGCATTTTTCTCCCCCATCTGCTTTGTTTTTAATGAATACAATAATGGTGTTTAACTATACCTGTGTTTTGGATCCCCTTAATTTAATTATCTCTGTCCACCCTGAAGTGTCTGCAGGCAGAGCTTGTGTTGATCAATATAGGCTAAATTCTCTGGGTAAAAAGTAGAGGGAAGCAAGGTAGTTAAACAGCCTGGACATCTGGCCTTGTAAATTATCCAATTTCAGCCTGTATGCAAAACTACCTTGCATTATTACCCAATCTTTCAATATTGTAAGATCAACCCTCCTCCAACCATTGAAAGATTTTGGTGTTGGGCATGAGTAATTACAATCTCCAATCAGTCTGGCTCTTGCTCAGTTATTAAAGATGAAGGAGTTGTACTCTACTTCTTTCTGTAGTATCTCAGTACATATTCACATTTTAGAGTCCACAAAAATAAATAAATGTCAGATGGTAAAAGTCTTCAATAACTTGGAATTTTTCCTTAGAAGGGACAAAAAAATAGGCTGCTCCTAGAATCACACATAATAGAGATTATTGTAAGAAATATATTTGAGCTACTGCATGACTGGCTATCTTATGTCAAATTAAAACTGAAACTGAAGGAGGTAGGAGAGACATTTACTTTTCCAAGGTATTCACCATCTCTTCTCTTATTTGCATTTTTCAGTTTAAAATGTGTAATAAGTTCTTTACAAAGTGGCTAGTGAAGAAAAATATTGTCATGCTCCTGAATCTGAATCTGATTCCATGAGGGAGACTGAGCAGCTGACAGGGAGTGGGACTATGTCTCCGTTGGCTGTGGAAGAAACTGGGGAAAGGCACAGTCTGGCTGGGCAGAGCAGGGGAGAAGTAGAGCAAGGCAGAGGGAATTCAGAGGAAGATCCAGGATCTCCCCTTCTTCATCCCAGGGCACACAGGGAGGAATGGAGAAGGGAGCAATGTGAGTTGTGGGGCTTATGGGGGAGGAATGGGCCCTGATTCCCTTCATTAGGTGCAGCTGGGAACACAGAGTTTAAAAAGGGAGTTTGCATACAGCAACTTGTTGGAAACAAATTGTGTATTATCTTGTTTTGTTGAGGCTTATCTGGGTTCTTGGCATCTTCCCAACTGTGCGTGTTTTGTTGGCCTTTGAAATCTGCAATTCCTTATTCTGCCCTGTCCAGTTAATTGCTGCAACATGGTTTGTGTAGATTTTTATTTACATTTTATATGTACTTTGTTTTCAGATTGAATTTCCTCCACTTAAAGACTATTCTTGGGAGGGTTTTTTTTTTTCCAGCTGAAGGTAACTGGATATCAGGGGCAAAGTTTAAAGGGACTTTTCTTACTTATGTGGCTATGTTGCCTTTGTGCCATGCCGTGGGTCGACACAAATATTTTTTGAAGTTCTTAGCACAACCAGCTCATTTTTCCATTTAAGCTGTGCTGAATTTGTCTTTAAAATTGGTGCTCTGAATGTACTGGTACTGAATGCACTTGACTTCGCTTATGAGAAGGTCGCAAAAGGGGATCACATGACCTTGGGATACTGCAATTGTCATAAATGTGAGTCAGTTGTCACCCATCTGAATGTACATCATATGACCATGGGGATGCTGCAATGGCCTTAAGTGTGAAAAATGGTCATAAGTCACTTTTTTCAGTGCCATTGTAACTTCAAACTGTCTGTCACTAAATGAACTGTCGTAAGTTGAGAACTAACTGTAATTCTTTTATTTTCCAGTTATAAATTTTAACACTTAGCAGAGGATGCCCACCTACTGTAATTTTCTTATTTTCTTTCCCTTATTAATATACACCTATGTTTAGCCTTTTAGTGATGTGATTTCTTCCCTCTATCCTTTCATTCTGCTTTCTCCTTCCATCTTTTACATTGAATAAAAAGTGCATGGGAAAATTAAAGTAATATTTTTGGAATAGTATTTCTGGATAAAAAAAACATCCTGTTTATTCTCTTGAGAGACATAATTTTTAAGACTTTTCCATGTGTCTGTCTTGTGCTACGTATTTCCAGACTATAGGGCCAATGCTTGGCTTTGAAGTTCTGGGCAATGTCAAAAGGAATAATTTGGTTTAATTGATTGAAAGATGAGGAATAGTTGTGACAGCTTGGAAATAATGTGAAATGCCACCATTGTTTACCAGGTCATACTTTCAGATGCCTCTGGTAATTGCAATCTGGGCTTGGAATTAAACCAGTATTTTTCATCTTTTTAAAACCCTAAATAAACTATCTCAATTATGAGATTTTCAAGGCTACAGATGATAAAATCCTCAAAACCTTTGACAAATTTATTGATCTTTAAGTTGATTATTTGTTGTTTATTTTTCCATCTCTTCGAATATGTGTTATTTGTGTGCACATTTATATGCGTGAGAGAGAGAGAGAGAGAGAGAGAGAGAGAGAGAGAGAGAGAGAGAGAGA
>BLBF01000054.1:859851-886931 GCA_015471245.1 Laticauda colubrina
GGATGAACTTTCCGCCACGTACGATCTACATCCGCAACACATACGGGAAACAAATGTTCTACGTCCGTTGTCATCCATTACACGTCTGATGTATCCTCTTGGCATCCTCTGGGCATCTGCGCAACTCACATCCGCTGCAGCTGAAAACGGAAAGAGGGAGGAAACAAAAGGTACGCGGAACGTCCACATAGCGTTAGTAGCACAGACATAGAAAGGATGAAAGCGGATGCAGCTTGTATATAAAGCATAAAAACGGACAAAACGTTTGTATATGGGACGTATCTTGGATATTTAGGATGTCTGGAGGATGTCTAGAGTATGTAGAAGGACACCTAGCGGAAAACCGACATTTCCTATAAAAAGGGGGAGGAAATCACCTGGATCTCACTATCAGTCCAGCAGCCCTGGTGTGCAGACCTCTTCAGCCTTGCTCTTCCACATCATCCATTGATGTCCACATGGATCATCTCACACTCCTTTTGGTAGCCTCCATCATTCAATACCAGAACCAAGCCCTCTTCAGACTGTTTCACCTTTTCTACGCAAGGTGAAGGAGACATCCAAGAGCTGTCTGGGTCTGAAGATGGATCGGGAGAAGAGTGGAGTTTGGACTCAATGACAAGCTGATGGTGGAGCTGAGGAATGAAGACACTCGTGCATTCCAGCACTTCATCAGGATGCCACCAGCCATGTTTGACGAAGTTGTGGAGCGTCTGAGACCCAGGTTGACCAAGCCAAGCACCAACTTCTGTCCCAGCCTGGACCCTGGACTGAAGGTGGCACTGACTCTGCACCACCTGGCCTCTGGGACCACATACAGAAACATGCAGTATGCCTGGAGGGTGCCACACAACACCATCAGCATTGTGGTCAGAGAAGTGGTGCAGGCCATCATTGAAGAATACGTGGAGGAGCTCCTCCAGTGTCCCACCATTGAAGAAGGCTGGAGGAAAGTTGCAGAGCAGTGGTATCAGAGGTGGAACTTTCCCCACACCGTTGGAGCCATAGATGGGAAGCACATGGCCTGCAAAGTTCCACCCAACTCAGGGTCCAATTATTTCAACTACAAGGGCTTCTTCAGCATCATCCTCTTTGCCATGGTTGATGCTGACTACAAGTTCATATACATCGATGCTTCAGGCAACGGGTCAGCTTCAGATAGCCAGATATACAACACCAGTGACCTCAAGGATGGGCTGGAATGCAACCTCATCATGGGCTTCCCAGATCCAGACCCCCTACCCAATGACACACAAGATGTGCCCTTCTTCATCGTGGGTGATGACGCCTTCTCCCTCAGAACCTACCTCATGAAGCCCTACACTTCCAGATACCTCACCCATGAAGAGAGGATCTTCAACTACAGGCTGTCCAGGGCAAGACGGGTGGTGGAGAACGCCTTTGGCATCCTGGCCAACAGGTTCCAGGTACTTCTCACTACCATGCAGCATTGCTCACAGACTGTGAGGAGCATCGTGGAAGCTTGCTGCATCCTGCACAATCTCATGCACACCCACTACCCAGTGTTGCAGAACAGGCTTGTGGACCGCCAACAAGGCAATGGGGACATGGAGCCTGGTGAATGGAGGCAAGGACAAAATCTGATAGACACTGTGGATGTGCAAGGCCCCAACAGAGCTTCACGTGAAGGGAAGAAGCAGCGCAACCTCCTGAAACACTGGTGCAACTCCCCAGCTGGAGCAGTGGAGTGGCAAGACAGGATGATAGATGATTAATGGATGCTTCCTTCAGCCTGTCTCATCACACTGATGAGATTGTGCCATGTATGTTGAGTGGCCCTACAATGAACAGGGCATTAATAAAGAGTTTTGTTTATGTTGAAATGTGTTGATCAGTGATTAAATTGTTATTGATAATAAAAGGGCCATATGTGTGACAGCTGGGAGGGTGGACCATACAGTCCCACTATGCTTGCACTGGAGGTTTATCTATCCCACAACTATCCTTACCCATCCCACAACTATGCTTATCCCACAGCTATCCTTACCAATCCCATAGCTATCCTTACCCATCCCACAGCTATCCATCCCACAGCTATCCTTACCAATCCCACAAGCATGCAAAGGCTTAACCCTTTTTTCAAAATTTTCCCCAACACTTTATTAAGTAAAAAAAATGAACCAAGAGTGTGAAGCAAAGATAACCTTTATTAATAACAAACTGTATGACTTTATTGAAAAGCAAAATGACCCAAGTAAAGTGTCTTTAAGCAAAGATAAGGTGAACAGGTAACAATTAAGTCTCTGGCACTCTTCTCAGTCACTCTGAGGCATGCCCATGGTCTCAGATGTAAAGGGGCCAAGGACTGTGGAGGTGGCTGTTGCTGGAGTGCTGGTCTGAGGCACCATTTGGGTGCCTGGCCCCAAGATTACTACAGGAGTTTGTGTGTGTTGGAAGCTCTCAGAGAGCTGACTCAGTCCCGTGAGGTTGAGAGGCCCTTCCTCAAGGACCTGGGATGTGAGGCCCAAGACTGATGACAGATGTTCTGAGGAAGGGCTTGGCTGTGGGGTGGAGGAAGGAGGAGTGTAGTGGGGCTGTCTGGTCTGCAGCTGGGTCAGGTGAGGCGTCTGTGGTGTCTGTGGCGTCTGAGGAACCTGGGTCTGGACTGGGAAGGCCTGCCTCTGCTGTGGGAAGTCCTGGTCGTGGTATGCTTGGTAGGCGAGGGGATGTTGAAATCTGTGGAAGGGCTGTGACATCACCTGGGGTGGAGGAGCAGACCTGGAGTGGGTAGGAGCAGGTTCAGCTGGGCCTGGAGGGTGGTGCAGAAGAGCTGTGATCCTCTCCTTCATCACCTGGTACTGGGCCTCGGGCATGTCCATGAGGGTCTGGCTCACGTACGTGATGAAGGGCTTGTGGTTCGAGGATGGTATGTCGAAGTGGACCAGCTGGGAGAGGAGATCTGTGCTGGCTTTTATTGTGTCCCTGATCTCCAAGAGGACAGTGTGGCTCTGTCCCTCCGGTCTGCCTCTCTGCCTGCTTTCTGTGGAGGTGGAGCTGGGGGTGGGGGTGGGTTGGTCTCTGGTGGCTGCTTCTTCTTGCTCCATCTGCATCAGGGGATCCTCCATGTCCTCCGGCATGGGGAGTGCAGCTGTGGGGGGGTCTCTGTCATGGGGCCCTCCAAAGACACCTGCCTGGACAAGGTAGCTGTCTCCTGGCTGGAAGAGGAGTGCCTCTCTGTGGGCTGTCTGAGGGAGAGGGTTGACAGAGGGGCTGCTCCTCGGTGGCGGATCTCACCCTCCAGGAAGCTGCACCTGGCTATGACAAAAGTCTCCCGGTCAGTGAGCTTGACAGCGGCCTGCCCAGATTTCTTCAGGTGCAGCCTGCCATACCAGGTGTGCATGTGCTTCCACCACCCAAGGAGTACATCTGAAGTGTAGCCCAGGCTCTCCGCCTTCTCTCTACACACTGCCTGCTTCCTCTTGGTGTTGCGATCTAGCCTGTGGCCCTTCATCCACAGGTACTCGTTCTCCCTCGACCATTCCAGCACCTCCTCCTCATGGTCTTTGGAAATGGAGTATTGTTTCCTCTCCCCCTTCTCCTTGCCTTGCCTCTTCCTCCTTCTGGCAGGGGCTTCAAGGCCTTCAGCAGCAGGGCTTTGATTGCCTTGGGGCTGGTCCATCACAGCAGCAGCAGCAGGAGAAGCACCAGCAGCACCAGCAGCACCAGCTGGAGAAGTACCAGCAGCACCAGTAGCACCAGTACCAGCAGCAGCAGCACCAGCAGCACCAGCAGGAGAAGCAGCAGAAGCACCAGCAGCTTCAGAGTCAGCACCAGGGGATGGGATGGTAGTTCTGTCCTTCTTGCCAGGGCAGGCAGGAGTAGGTACAGGCTCCCTCTTCTTCCCCATGGTGTTCTCTCAAGATGTCTCTGGCAGCAAGTCTTTCCTCTGAATGCTGACTGCTTGCGAGCTGCATCCTTTTATATCTGCAGAGCTTACGCAATTCATCTTCCCCGCATGCGCAGTGAATGCTTTGCATCTGCTACGCATCTGCTATGCATCCTATAGGTGTCCATGATGCATCTGCGTCATCCGCTACGCATCTGCTATGCATCCGCTCCTTCCGCTACGTGTCCGCTTTGCTGTTCTCCCCCAGAAGCCCTGTGGATGTGTCATCCGCTTCCATCCACTTCCATCCGCTAGGCTTCCTATGAACATCCACTTTACATCCCCGCTACATCCTCCCCACGTCCGTTCCTTTCCGTTATTGTCCACTCTGTTTATGCAAATTTGGGGCACTTTTGAGAGCGGATAACAACGGATGGAAAATTTGCTCGTCCGCTGTGTCCTTTTTGCATACGTTTTGCATCCGTCGGCCAGTGTGATCTAGCCTTTAGATAGCATGTACAAGAGAAAGAGGATGAAGGGTGGAAACTCTTAGGGAGTTCATAAACCAATGACATAACCAAGTCTTTAGAGACTTCCAGAACGTTATCAGGATTCTTCTTTCTGTGTGGTCTCTTATCCAACATACAGAAGCTGGTTCTATATCTGTGCAGATTTTCTTGTGTAGCTAAGAGTCTTTCCAGAATATTTTTTTTTGGTTACATTTGAGCATTTTAAAGAGGGCCTACACCTACAAATACAAAGTATATGAAAACAGTTCTCCTTCCTTTTTATTTTGAAAAAACCAATTACTTGGAAAAAAAGATTTTTTTGGGGGGGTATATGATTTATGATTGGTTTTAAAAACAAAATCCAAGTATTACACTTTCTTGTTTTTATGAGAGGAGAAAAGCAAAGCTATAAAGGTGAAAAAATATGTTTTTGTTTTCCAATTGGAAGTATTATTTTATCAAAATGGCTTATTTGGAAAATCTTAATTACTTTTTATAAAATTTTCTAGCTGTATTATGAAATGGGATTGGCAAAGTGTTTACTAATTTGAATTTAAACCACAAGAGCCGCTTAGATTCAGTTGGCACCATTACATTCAATTTCTAATATTCCTCCTGTTGTTGTTAGAAATACATAGCTTAATAAATAAGCTAAAAGTGTTGTCCAATCTACTTAGTCATTTCACTTATAACTTACAAAATAATATTTGTTTGGAAATGCTCTTTCCTGAATTTACTTCCAGGAAAGAGCATTTCCAAACAAATATTATTTTGTGAGTTATAAGTGAAATGATTAGATTGGACAACACTTTTTTTTGGCTTTTTACTTGCAGATTTTGGAGCAAACCAAGGAAAATGTTTGTAAGAACACTCTCCCAAGATTTGTGTTGGGAAATTTTTTTTACATGTTAATATATATTTGTTGTAATTATGTTACAGATTGGAATTTCTTTTCTTATGAAAAATAAGTCATACTTCAATCGTTTGTTGGTTATAATCCACTTGTCAGTCAAATCTTGTCTCTCTAGATAATTTAACCAATGGTGGGATTCAAATTTTTTTATTACTGGTTCTGTGGGCATGGTCTGTGGACGTGGCATGGCTTTGTGGGCGTGGTAGGGGAAGGACATTGTAAAATCTCCATTCCCTCCCCACCCCACTAACCTGCTTTCCAGTTCTGTTCTCCTGTGCAGGGCAACAAAAGAAGACCCAGCCAATCAGCTGGGACTCAGGAGGCAGAGAATAGATGGGAGCGGAGCCAGTCAGAGGTGGTATTGGCCAGTTGTCCGAACTACTCAAACTTTCCGCTACTGGTTCTCCAGAACTGGTCAGAACCTGATGAATACTACCTTTGAATTTAACCCCTTTATCAGGAATAGGCTTACTGGGCAAAAGGTTCTCAGATACAACTCAGTATGATTCATCTTTTTATTGAAGACAAGGATGATGTCATATACAGAAGACTGTCTACAGAAATAAAAACCGTGATATAGGTCTGTGATGCAGGGTTTAAATTTTAGGGAATTTCTTCCTACCTAGTTAGTGGGTACTTGATGTTCTTTCGATGCCCTTGGAAGACACCTGGTCTGTACTGATAGTTCTCCATTGCCTAGGAACTCTGTTTTTGCTTGTCAGGTTCATTCTTTAAAAAACAAGCAAAATAAAATCATCCTTTAGTCAAAGTTTTGGAATTATAATTTTAATAGTTTCTTTGCTTTTCAGGCTTTGGACTGTGAGGATGCATGCAAAAAAGCTGAGATAATCATGGCTTTCCTTGCTTTGGCAGTTCAACGGTAAGTGCTACAGATAAATACTCTGCATTTCCCATTTCTTGAGATGTATGTTTATTTATAATCTTAAAATGCACAACAGTGAACATATATAAAGTACAGATGATGGGAGACAATAAGGATAAAATATGCATTAAGGAAAGTTGTCTACTCAAAATGGCTACTCTTACAAAACTGCAAATAGAAAGGCAATCAAGTAGGAGAAATCTACATAAAAATATGAATGGATTTTCAGATGGAATGTTCTTTGCTGAATTAAAAATCCTGTTGCAGAAATTGGAAATAAAACTCCTGCTCAATTAAAGGGGAAATTGACCAAAAGGAAAATTGAGTTGATAGCCCATCAACTATCAAACTGCTCAGTTTAAAATTTTATATCCTGGTTAGTAATGTCTTCCTGAGATTCAGATAGAATCTTTCCTGAATTGCATCTAGAGAGGTGTGTGATTCGACTTGGCATTCTTTATATGAAGCATCCTCTCTGCTCCTAAAATGATCCTCTTCCAAAGACTGATGCATTTTCTTCAAATAAAGCATTAATTGCACTGGATACGAATTCTCAATTCTTGCTTTACAGGCTGTGGTCAGCTGTGGGATTCAAATTTTTTTACTACAAGTTCTGTGGGAATGTCTTGGTGGGCACGGTGTGGCTTGGTGGAAGTGGCAGGGGAAGGAAACTGTAAAATCACCATTCTCTCCCCACCCCACTAACCTGCTTTCCAGCTCTGTTCTCCTATGCAGGGCAACAAAAGAAGACCCAGCTGATCAACTGGGACTTGGGAGGCAGAGAATACATGGGGCAGGGCCAGTGAGAGGTAGAATTCCGAATCACTCAAAATTTCTGCGCCTGGTTCTCCAGAACTGGTTGGAACCTGCTGAATACCCCCTCTGGCGGTGGTTCATTTTTAATTCCTTATGTTTTCATTCCAAATATGATGATTCATTTATTATATGTACAGTATATCCCACTGCAATCTGTCCACTCTTGGCTCAAATAATTATTGTATCTGTTAGGGATGTAAGTCACCGAATAGTTGGGTTGGAAAATATATAAACCAGGATAGACATTTTAATACTGTCTCTTTAAGGGAATGCTAAAAGTGTAATTGGATGTGGTTCCTCAAAAGGCCATAAGATGGAGCCAGAAACCTGGGTTGTTTAGTCTCAGTGAGTCTCTGTTTCTTCTGTTGGAGAGTGTTGCCATTCCTCCTAAAAGACTGTTACTGATCGTTGATGTAAGTCTGTTACCGAACTGTTTTTTGAGACTTGACTTTGATATTTGGATTATCCCTGAACTGAACACTGACTGCTTTATCTGTGAATGACTTGGACTGCTTTTCTTGGACTGTGCTTAAACATTTATTGGAAGTAAAAACCTACATTATCTGTGTGCTGTTTGTGTGTTATTCTTCACCACTCTCACTAGGTCTCCCTGTATGCGCTGATTCTTCTAGTGGGGAATTACCTCAACACTGGTTATGGGTCCAGGCCATACCAGGCTCAGATAACTGAGAGTTGGTGTGAATACACAGTACTGTATACAGACAGCTGTTTACTGTTTAATTGTGGATTTCTATCCTGGTAAAGATGGCACAAGACACTTCAACAGGTCTATCACTGATAACCCAGTTAGATGGAACAAACTATGTTTCCTGGTCTATGAAATGCAGTCTACTTCTGTGTAGAGAAGGGTTATGGAATGTAGTTCAAGACCCACCGGATGTAAATGCTTGGGATCCAGAAAATGAGGACAATGTCAAGAAGCTTCCTGACTTTAAACAGAACAATGAATGAGCTTTTTGTACAATTGGACTAACACTGAGTGACCAGCAGCTACTCCATATTCGTAGAGAAGAGTCTGCTGCTAAGTGTTGGGAGAATTTGAAGAGGATTTATGTTCATGATAGTATAGGTAAACATATACATCTTACACGTAAACTGTTTAGAGCACGTCTTCTGAAAGGAGGAGATATATTAGCTCATTTGAACTCCATGAATAGAGCTTTTCAAGAGCTACATGAAAAGGAACTGATATTTTCAGAGCTGCATCAAGTTTATACCATTCTTTCCCCACTGGATGAAAGTTATGATGATTACATATCTTCACTGGAAGTCTTACCCAGAGATAAAGTGACATTGATTGACATAACCAGAAGGTTGTTAAAAGAGGCAAGAAGATGACTGGATAGGGACCAACTGAGGAAGAAACAACCACAAGAAGAGGATTTGTCTTCAACTGCCTATACTGTTAGGAAATGTTTTTCTTGTGGGGCTAGGGGACATAAAGCTAGATTCTGTAAGAAGGGAAAACAACAGAATACTGATTATCACCAGAAGGCTAAGAAGAATGTTTGTTTAGCTATGTCTAGCAATTCAACTGTAAACCATGATTTGTTGGTTGTTGAAAGTGGAGCATCGCAATGCATTACTAAAGATAGAAAGAGGTTTGTAAAGATGTCTATGAGTAAGCAACATGTATCATTGGCAAATGGACGGAAGATGAAGGCTTCAGGTGAAGGTACTACATATTGTTCTTGAATAAACAAACATTTAACTATATTATATGTACCTAAACTGAAATTTAATTTGTTATCAGTGAGGGCTTTAGTTAATCTTGGTTATGTAGTTTCCTTTAGGGGAGATAACTGTATAATAGAGAAACAGAGTAAAAGTTTTACTGCTACTTTAGAGAATGATTTATATGTGATACATGATGACCAGTTGCAGATGGCTAACTCAGTTTATAACAATGTTAAGCCACATGATGAATGCATACATTTACTGCATAGATGTTTAGGGCACATTAATTTCAAAATGCTCAAACAAACTGTTGAATTGTCAGAGGGAGTAAAACTGAAACCCTGTAGCAAGTATTTACACTGTAATGCTTGTAGCCAAGAAAAAAGTAAGATTACTCCAGCAAACAGACTAAATGGGTTTAAGACCAAAGAACCTTTAGAGGTTGTTTTTCCTGACATAACTGCTCCTAAAAAACCAAGTTTGGGAGGTGCCTGTTATATTTTGAGTATTATGGACCATTACTCACAGTACGGTTTCTGCTATCTCATGAAAAACAAAACAGAAACATTCCAACATTTCTTTAACTGGTTAAGGTTTTCTGAGAGAAAAATGAGGAGTAAAGTAATTACTTTAGTTACTGATAATGGGACTGAGTTTGTTAACAAAATATTCCAAACTATGCTGAAATTGGCTGGTGTCGAGCATAAACATTCTGCACCTTATAGACCACAACATAACTCGTTTGTAGAACAAAGAGGGCAAACATTACAAGCTATGGCTCACACTATGTTATCTGATTCAGGTTCGCCTGAAACACTGTGGGGTGAGGCCATAATGTATACCAATCATGTGTAAAACAATGTAGTTAACATAATAACTGGAGAATTGCCATTCACTCATTGGCATGGCAGAAAACCAAATTTAAGTTACCTACACACATTTGGAGCTCCAGCATGAGTGCATATTCCCTCACAAGTAAGACTGAAAGGACAGCTGGTCATCAACTGGTCATCATGTAGCCATCTGCAACTGGTCATCAACATACGGCTAAGAAACTATTTTTTGTAGGTTATGAGGCCAACCATAGATTGTTTAGATTCTGGGATCCAGGCACAGCTCATGTTTATTGTAGCGCTAGTGCAAAATTTCTTGAGCACATTGGGTGGAATAAAATTGGAACAAAAATCCAGCAATTGACACAAAAGTAGTCTCTAAAGATGAAATAACTAAACCACCAATAGCCATTAAAGAGGAAGAACAGGCACAGGAGGAAGTAGGAGAACAGGAGCAGGTGGAACAGGTGAGTCCACCAGCAAGCCCTGTATTACTAAGACATTCAACCCGTGTAACACGACCACCTGATAGATATCAGGCTAGTGTTGTATGCCAAGTAAATACAGTTCCAAGTAATTATAATGAACTGAAAATGTATCCTGCTAAGGATCAGGCTGCTTGGCAGGTAGCAATGGATAAGGAACTGGAATCATTAAAAAAGTTGGAGGTATGTGAAAACGTTAAGTTACCACCAGATAAGCATGCCTTAGGGTGTAAATGACTAAAGCTAAAGACAGGTGTGGATGGGACTGTTACCCATAAAGCCAGGTTAGTAGCACAAGGGTTCAATCAAACAGCAAATGACTATGATGAGGTGTTTGCACCTAGTCTGAAGGCAAGCTGCTAAGCGTGTGTTAAGATATCTGAAACAAACAATGCATTATGCATTGTATTTGGAGCCTAAAGATGAACATTAAGGGCAGCATTAGTGTGGCAGCTAAGGAGAAATACATTGTAAATCATTTAGATGTAGAGACAGCTTATCTGCATGCACTGTTCCAACACACTATATATTTAAGGAAACCTTTAGGTATAAAAAATGATAATACAACTGATTGCTGGAGGTTGAAAAAGAGTCTTTATGACTTGAAGCAATCAGGATATGAGTGGAACCAGTGTATAGTTAAAGAATTAACTAAGATAGGTTTTGTAGCTATCGGTAAAATGTAGGTAAAAACCTACATTTACTGTACATTGTATCTGTGTACTGTTTGTGTGTTCTTCTCACCACTCTCACTATGACTCCTTGTATGTGCTCATTCTCCTTATGGGGAATTACCTCAACAGTGTCTAGTGCCTTTGTTGCCAAAACTATAAATTATAATTGGCATCTGACATAACAGAAGAAATCAACCCCTTGTAATAAAATCTAATATATTGAACTTTTACAGTGATGATATGAACAGATAATAAATTGTGTGGAAATGAAAGTGTTGATGAATGCCTTAAAAAAAAAAAGACTGGACTAATTGCATATGATTCTATTCAGAATGAAAAAATGTTCATTTCCAGAGGGAAAAAGAAACTCTGTGGGACTTCTGGTTTGAGCCTCTTTGCAAACAGACTGAAACTATGATCATGCACGGTTTCAATCTGTGCTTGCCGCTGGAGCGCCCCGAGCCAGTTCCGGGGCTAAGGCACCCCATAGAGGTGGTGAAGAGGGGGGAGACTGCCAGCAGGGTTGAGGAGAGCCACATCTCTCCTCCTCAGCTGGCCATTACTCCCTTTCCTGAAGGAGGTTGCAGCAGTGGTCAGAAATGGCCACCTCAAAGAAGATCTTGATCAGAAAAGAATGTGCAGGAGGAAGATAAGAAGAGAAAGTTTTGGTTGACCGGGTTAAACTGCAAAAGCAACAGCTAAGATACCCTGGAATTTAAACAAAAAATAAAATAAAATAACATTGTTCCCAAAGAAGACTTTGAAGCAGTGAAGGAGAGAGAAAAGGGAAAGGATTTGGTTTTTTCTTCTCTCCCTTTCCCTATACTGACAGCTAAGAGATTTAAATAAGAAATTGAAAAAAAATCCACTTTGACATTAATAGGCATTTAAGCTGAAAATAAAATGTCAAAGGGATAACAAAGATTTCTGGATACTTAAAAGCTTTTAAAAGCAGGAAAGGAGAGAAAAAGAATAAAAGGGCAGGATCTGGAAAAAAGGGAGAAGACTGCCTGGAATTAATAGGAATTTACAGTAAAACCTCCACAAGACTTCTAAAAGATACATTTTAACTGAAACTTGGCAACAAAATAGTAGAGCCCCAGGAAGAGAAGGTGGAAAAAAGAAGCATGAAGAAACAGCTTGGGAATATTTGGATTATTTGTTGATCTTTGGATTTTTGGTTATTGTATTTGAATGACTAAAATCAATCGGGTGTTTGTTTAAAAGTGTTTAAAATGGCACTACTTTTAGATGAACTGAAAATGGAACTTAAAAAGTACAAAGAAGATGCACAAGAAGGGAGGGGTTCTTTTGGCTTCGTATTTCAATTCTTAGAAATCTCTTTCTTGGAGATCTGAAACTATGAGAAACAACAAGAAATGCCTGCAGAACAAGTAATCTTTAATGAACAAGTAATTTTATGTGGGGAAAAAAAGGAAAGGGGTGGGGGAAAGAGAATGAAAAGTTTAAGATTTGAAAAAATAACCAAGAAAAGGAAGAATAGTTTGAAAAATAAGTATAATATTAGAAAGGAACAGAAGACGGAAATACAGAGAATTAGAAGTAGAGAGACAAGGGGGTAAAAAGGGAGGGAGAAAAAGAGAGGGAAGAAGGAAAGGAAAAGAAGTTATAAAGGACAGAAACACGATATGGAGAAACAGGGCCTAATTAGAGATAATGAGTGAAAATTTAATTGAAAAAGGGATTCTGCAAAGGTGCATAAGATGGTATTGTTATCTTAGAAATAGAAATAATTTTAGAAAATATGAAACAATGTATGATTAAAATGATGGATAAAATAGTTCTTGTCATCTAGTGAAATGTTTGTTAATAAATAAATGAAATAAAATGAATGAAAGAATTGAATTAGGAAAGGATGGGAACATTTTAATTATTTAATGCTTTATAAAATATAAGGGAAGAGAAAAAGGGGAAAAAAATAATTACGGAAAACTTATAAGTGTTCCCAAGGAAGTGTGATATTTAATTGAAAAGAAATGTTAAGACTTTAATGAATATTAATGATAGAACTGAATTGGAATGGAATGAGTGTTTTAATTACATATATTTATAATCACTTTTTAAGAATATAGTATGTATTTTAAGAATGTACCAAGCAGAATTCGATTGGAAGTTATGTATTACATTGAATGTTATAACCTCAAGGTATATATTGAAGCTTAAATAAGAGTTGAATGGATAAAAGTAAAAGATATAAAGGTGTCATACTCCAGTTAGTAACTACAGGAGAAAATTTGTTAAATGAAGAAAGAAAATATGAAATTGAAACAGGACAGACAAAAATATAAATTTAATGATTTGAATTGAGATGAGATAGTTAAAATAAGATTGAGAAAATTAAGAGAAGATAAAAACTACGTAGAAAATGTAAAACAGTAATAAGATATGGAATAAAACATAAAAGTGAGCATGAAATTGAGTTTGTGTCTGTATGAAGAAGTGTAACCTGGGACCATGCTATTTTCAAAAAAAGATGTATTTGTATTATGGTTTTTTTTTTGTGAAAACCCAATTATTTTTTTTAAAAAAAGAAACTCTGTGAAAGGTTATAGTTCAAAAGTAGAACAAAGCTGTTGGTGTCTATATTGATCACTCACAAGCATGACACACAACCCCTTTTGTGTTAGTAGTATAATTAGGAAAACAAAGGCATTATTTGCTAGTTGGGTGAAGGAAAATGAACAATATGTATGAGCAGCATCACAATTGGACTACACTGGGAAAGAGATGCATTCTATAAATTAAAAAATCTTGGTAACAGCTGTTCAAATAATAGGAATTCCATTATGCATGCTGAGTTTATGAACACATAATTTCATTACACTTCCAATATTCAGCCCTACAACCTGATTGCAAGGAACAATGAGATCACCAACCTCTCTTGTAAAATCTCATTTACTCTTAAAATTCCTTGGTATGAACAAAGAAAAGAAAGAAAAATCTGATTATTCCACTATGATAGTGAAACCACTTAATATCAAATCAGTGGTTCAACAAGAAAACATTTCTGTATTATGGGAATTAAGCACAAGTGGAATGCTGAGATTTTCTTCTCTTGTAGAAATTTTATCTCGTGAAGTGGCTGTTTCTTATCTTTTGAACTCTCTGTCTAGGTCAAGCTCCTATCTCTTTAGACACCTCCTGGGGCTCCTTTTCTGAAGAGCAATATAAAAATTATTTCAAAATTATTCAGTCACTCATTCAGACATTTAGTCAGTCGTTATTCAATCAGGGTTTTGATGGATGAGCTGGTTTGTTGGATGGGTATATTTTGTTTCACAAATACATTTCAGAGTTTTATTGCATTTTATAAAATGTTACTTTTATTGTTGAGTGCTTTTTGTGTCAGTCACTAGGGGAAAGATGAGTTGCCCCTGTCACGCTGCACCAACGGATGCAAAGAGGATGTAAAACGGACAAAAACGCTTGCCATCCATTGGTTAACAAGATGTATCCATTCTGTACTCACTGCCTCCGTTTTGCTTCCTCTCTATCCGTCCAGCATCCGTTTATGGACATTTCATCCGCTCAGAAAGTTTTGAGCTGCTCAAAACTTTTGCGCGGAAAATGTATCCAATTCGTCCATTCTGCATCCACTAGGCATCCGCTAGGCATCCGTTCTGCATCCGTTACGCATCCGCTATATCCGCTAGGCATCCATTCCGCATCCGCGCAACTTGCATCTGCTCGGACACAGGGAGGAAGCGGAACGGACGCGGAACGGATGCAGAACGGATGCCTAGTGGATGCAGCATGGAAACAAAGCATTTAAAATGGAAAAAACCTTCGCAGAGGGGACCTATCTCGGGTATTAAGGATGTCTAGAGGATGCCTAGAGGATGCCTAGAGGATGCAAAGGGACACCTACATACTGCCTATAAAAAGGGGGAGCAACTCATCTGGATCTCACTTTCAGAACAGCAGCCCTGCGGTGCAGACCTCTGCAGCCTTCATCTGACTCTGACTCTTCCACAGCATCCAGTCATGTCCACCGTGGATCATAACAAAGTCCTTTTGGCAGCCATCATCCTTCTGCAACAGTGCGAAGCCATCTACAGGCTCTGTGAACTCTACTACGGGAAGAAAAAGAGGCGGCCAAGAAGCGTCTGGGTACGAAGATGGTTAGCCAGAAGAGCAGAGGACGGACTGTACAACAAGCTGATGGTGGAGCTCAGGAACGAAGACACTCGTGCATTCCAGAACTTCATGAGGATGCCTCCAGCCCTATTTGACGAAGTTGTGCAGCGGCTGACACCCAGGTTGACCAAGGCAAACACCAACTTCCGGCCCAGCCTGGAACCTGGGCTCAAGGTGGCACTCACTCTGCGCCACCTGGCCTCAGGGACCACCTACAGAAGCATGCAGTATGGCTGGAGGGTGCCACACAACACCATCAGCATTGTGGTCAGAGAAGTGGTGCAGGCCATCATCGAAGAACACAAGGAGGAGCTCCTCCAGTGCCCCTCCACTGAAGAAGGATGGAAGAAAGTTGCAGAGCAGTGGTATCAGAGGTGGAACTTCCCCCACACTATTGGAGCCATAGATGGGAAGCACGTGGCCTGCAAAGCTCCAGCCAACTCAGAACCCCATTATTTCAACTACAAGGGCTTCTTCAGTATCATCCTCTTCGCCATGGTCGATGCTGACTACAAGTTCATGTACATTGAAGCTTCAGGCAACGGCTCATTTTCAGATACCCAGGTATACAACGCAAGTGACTTCAAGGGTGGGCTGGAAGGCAACCTCATCGTGGGCTTCCCAGATCCAGAACCCCTGCCCAACGACACGCAAGATGTGCCCTACTTCTTCGTGGGGGATGACGCTTTCTTCCTCACAACCTACCTCATGAAGTCCTACACCTCCAAATACCTCACCTGTGAAGAGAGGATCTTCAACTACAGGCTGTTCAGGGCAAGTTGGGTGGTGGAGAACGCCTTTGGCATCCTGGCCAACAGGTTCCAGGTAATTCTCACCACCATGCAGCATCACCCAGAGACTGTGAGGAGGATCATGGAAGCTTGCTGTATCCTGCACAATCTCATGTGCACCCGCTACCCAGTCTTGCAGAACAGGCTCGTGGACCTCCAACAAGGCAATGGGGACATGGCGCCTGGGGAATGGAGGCAAGGGCAAAACCTGATAGACACTGAGGATGTGCAAGGCCCCAACAGAGCCTCACGTGAAGGGAAGAAGCAGCGCAACCTCCTGAAACACTGGTGCAACTCCCCAGCTGGAGCAGTGGAATGGCAAGACAGGATGATAGATGATTAATGGATGCTTCCTTCAGCCTGTCTCATCACACTGATGAGACTGGGCCATGTGTGTTGGGTGGGCCTACAATGAACAGGGCATTTAATAAAGAGTTGTGTTTATGTTGACATGTGTGGATAATTGATTACATTGTTATTGATAATAAAGGGCCGTAGGTGTGGCACCTGGGAGGGTGGACCATACAGTCCCACTATGCTTGCACTGGAGGTTTATCTATCCCACAGCTAGTACCCATCCCAAAGGTATCCCTGCCCATCCCACTGCTATCTCAACCCATCCCACTGCTATCTTAACCCATCCCACAAGCATGCAAAGGCTTAAACCATTTCTAAAAGTTTCCAGCAAGACTTTATTAAAAAAAAGAAATGAAGCAAGTGTGTGAATCAAAACTAGACTTTATTAACAACAAGCTATAAAACAAAAATGAGTCTCTGGCACTCCTCTTGGTCACTCAGTCTCAGGGGTGAAGGGTCAAGGTGCTGTGGAGGTGGCTGGTGCTGGAGTGCTTGTCATCAGCTCCTCCAGAAGCAGAAGCAGCAGAAGCCCCAGCCCCAGCCCCAGAAGAGCGAGCCCGTGCTGCAGAACCTCCAGCAGAAGCAGAGTGAGGGCCAGGGGGTGGGATGGTAGCCCTGTCCCTCTTGCAAGAGCTGGCAGCAGATGGCTGAGGCTTGCTGTGCTTCTGCATGGTTGTGGGGTTGCTGGCTGGCAGGGAGGCTGGCAGGAACCAAGGCTGGCAGGAAGGCTGGCAGGGAGGCAGGCACCAAGCCTGGCAGGAAGGCTGGCAGGAAGGCTGGCAGGGAGGCAGGCACCAAGGCTGGCAGGAAGGCTGGCAGGCAGGCAGGCACCAAGGCTGGCTGGCAGGCAGACATGAACCAAGGCTGGCAGGATGGCAAGCAGCAAGGCTGGCAGGCAGACTGGCTGGCAGCAAGGCTTGCAGGCAGGGGAGGCAAGGCTGTCAATCCGTCCGGCAGCAGGTCTTTTCTCTGAATGGTGACCTGCTTCCGAGCTGCTTCCCTTATATCCGCGGGGCTTGCGCAATGCATCCTCCCCACATGAGCAATTAACACTAGGCATCTGTTAGGCTTCCGCTGTGAATCCGCTGTGCATCCGTTGTGCATCCGCTTCATCCGCTCGGTGTCCGCTCTGCATCCGCTGTATCCGTTCCATGTCCACTTTGCTGAGGTCCCCCAGAAGCCTGGCAGATGTGCCATCCGCTCTCATCCGTTTCCATCCGCTGGGCTTCCGTTCCGCATCCGCTTTCCATCTGCTCTGCGTCCTCCCCGCGTCCGTTCCTTTCCGTGTTATCCACTCCGGTTATGCAAATTTTTGCCCCTTTTGAGAGCGGATAACAACGGATGGAACATTTTGCTCGTCCGTTGTGTCCTTTTTACTAACGTTTTGCATCCGTTGGGCAGTGTGACAGGGCCTTTAGCAATTGAGTGCAATTACAATCTCTCTCTTCCTCTGAACTTTAATTTTTTTAAAAGTTAAATCATATTGGCTGGAATTGATTTTTTTAAAGCAAATGTTTAATCTATTAGGTTAATGCTTATTTTTATTTAGTTATTGAATAGATTTGTATGTATGTTTTATAAAAATGTGCATTTCTTTACTTTCTGAAAAGCTGTAAAGACCTAACTCTTTCCCCAAGTGATAGGATGAAGTTGGAGTTGGAAGACAAAACGGTTGGCTGCATCCAAGAAGTTGGATTGTGGTGCCAGTTTCTTTATTTCTGTTTCATTTTTGGCTTTTATTGTCTGCATGATGTCAGTTTTATATAATTGTAGGGTTGTGTTGTGGTTCTAAGATGGGCTGCTATACAAATCTTGTCAACAAATATATCCCAGCGGATTGCATATAGTACTGGGAACTTGCTTTAAAAAGCTGTATGATTTAATATTTAAGGAGTGGGTTAACATTGCAGGATGACTTTTTTGTACCATTCATTGGCATTTTTTTTCCTTTTGCAAAACTAATTGACATATGGTATTTCCTGAGGATCTGAAGCTAAATCATGAATTCTCTCCTTTAGCTATATAGAACACTCTGAATCTTTATTGGAAGGCAATATTTTGACATTAAATAAATACATGCAACAGAAACAGGTCTAGGTAAGACTGAGTAAAAAAGAAAAAAGTCAGCTTAGAAATTAAATGAGAAACTTGAGAAAAGTGAAATTCTTAAACTGACAACAGAATAACATAAAAGATGCAGTAAGGAGTACACTATCACTGAAAACATCAGGAAGGAACCAAGAGAAATGACTCATGATTTGATTCATCTAATTTGAGCTGAAGAGTGGTGATTGTCCAGTTCAAAATATGTGGCTCTTTGTGAGCTGACAGAAACCTAGAGGAAAATATAGGGCAAGTCAGAAATGAATTCAGATTTCCTCCTTCTCCATATAGCACACTAAACTTACAATAATCTTTCCTCCTTTTGTCCCATTGTTTTCCTTTCCTTTGTTAGTTTCAAAGTTTGGACAAAGCTGTGAAAAAGAACAATCTGCTTGAGGTCAGCTCATGCATATTTATAACCTCAGATAGTTTTCCAGTTTGCTTGAAAGATAATTTATCTATATAAGAAAGCTGTTTAAAACTATTGTCCTACATTAATATCTGTTTAACCTCTGGCACTAAGAACACTGTCTTAGAATGGCTTCCATTTTTTTTTTAATTAAAACTGTAGTGTTCGCGAAGAATGAGACTGGAGACCAGCGTTTTTCAAAGGTTAGTGCAGTAAACTGTGGGCCATTATCTGAGACGAGCAAGTCCGGTAACCCATGTGTGGTGAATAGTTTCTGTAGTTGTTTAATAACTGCTTCTATGGTGGTAGAGTTCATGACGCTTACTTCTAGCCAGTTGGAGTAAACATCTACTGTGATTAAAAATGTATGTCCTTTTGCTGGCCCAGCGAAATCTATGTGGATTCTTGACCAGGGCCCCTTTGGTGTCTCCCAGTCTAGTATAGGCGCTGAAGGGGGTGCAGGTCGGGATCTTTGGCATTTCCTGCAGGTTTCAACCCATTTCTCAATGTCCTTATCCATCCCTGGCCACCATACATAGTTCCTGCCCAGGGATTTCATTCGTACAATGCCCGAGTGTCCTTTATGCAACATACTTAGTACTTGTTCTTGTAACGGTTCTGGTATTACCACCCAATCCCCCCATAAGATGCAACCTTTTAACAATGACAGTTCAGTTTGCCAATGCTTGAATGGTTTAAACTGAGAGTCTGTCTCGTTCTCTGGCCACCCTTTTCCAACCCAGTTTAAAACTTGTGACAAGGTTTTGTCTCTTGTCGTTATTCTCGCAATGTCTGCTGCGGTTATGGGTAGGTTTGACAGTGTCTCAATCTGTAGGGTGGATGTGGTTGGTGCCGGGTCAGTTTCTAGTTCCGGTAGGGGAGTACGGCTCAACGCATCGGCGTGGGAAATGTCTTTGTCCGGTCGGTGGATCAGTTTATAATTGTAGGCTGCAAGGAACTCGGACCACCTTGTCATTCGTGGGGATAGTATATTTGGGGTGGCCCTGCTAGTATTCCCAATAGAGGTTTGTGGTCTGTAATAAGGGTAAAAGTCCTACCGTAAAGGTATTCATGGAACCGCTTGACACCGGATATTGCTGCTAATGCCTCTCTGTCCAATTGACTGTAGTTCTGTTCAGTTTTTGATAGTGTTTTGGAGTAGAACACGATTGGTGCTTCTCTCCCGTCAGGCAGAATGTGGCTCAGTATGGCTCCAATGCTGAATGGTGACGCATCGCAGGTGACTGTCAACGGTAATGTCTTGCTGTATTGCATTAACACAGAGTCGGATGTGATTAAGTCTTTTACCCTCTGGAACACTGTCTCTTCACGTGGTCCCTAGGTCCAGGTGGCTGCCTTGTCTCGTAGCCTGTGTATTGATTCTGCCGTCATTGCCTTCTGTGGCAGAAAAACGTTGTAAAAATTTATAAGTCCCAAGAATGCTTGCAACTCTACTTTGTTTTTTGGTCTAGACACTTCTTTTATTGCTTTAATTTTTTTCTCTGTGGGGTGGATGCCATCTTTATCGATTTGATACCCCAGGAACTTGACTTTTGAGGTGGCTAATTGGCACTTTTCTTTTTTGACCTTGAGTCCCACCTTCTGGAACCTTCATAAGACTACTCTGAGACGGGCTTCTAGTTGGCTCACATCGCTGGCTGACACCGGCACATCATCAAAGTATGGGACTACTCCTTTTATCCCCTGTAATAACCGCTCCATTAGGCTTTGGAACACCCCTGGGGCCACGCTGACTCCAAATTGCAGTCTTTTGCATTTGAAGGCTCCCCTATGAGTCACGATCGTCTGCACCTCTGCTGTCTCGGGGTCGACTGTTAATTGTTGGTATGCTTGGGCAAGGTTGAGCTTTGCAAAGACCTTGCCTATCCCCAATGAGTGTAGTAGGTATTGTACCACCGGAACAGGATATGCGCTTTGCTGTAGTGCATGGTTTAGGGTAGCATTAAAGTCACCACAGATTCCCACGGACCCATCCGGCTTAACTGGGGTTACGATTGGGGTTTCCCATTTGGCGAAGTCAATTGGTTCCAAGATGCCTTGTGCTATTTGTTTGTTTAGCTCCTCATCAATTTTTGGTTTTAGTGCGAAGGGGACTCGCCTCGCTTTTAACCTAATAGGAGCTATTGTTGGATTTAAATTAAATGATATGGGGGACCCTCGGTACTTTCCTAGTTTCCCATCAAAGATGTCCTGGAACTTCCTCATTAGGTTCTCTTCCCAGTCTGTCTCGGCGATGCTGTTAATGCCAGTCACAGCAAACTTTAGAGGTTTGAACCAATCGAGTCCCAACAGGCTTGGCCAGTTTTGGTCTACGATGGTTAGAGGCAAGATTTTCTTATGTTCTTTGAAAGTTATTTGGAAATGTCTGAGTCCGGCTACCGGTATTCTGTTTCCTTGGTAGTCTTTTAATACCAGCGATTGATGTTCTAGTTCAGTTCTGCCAAGGTGTGGTACCAGTCTTTAATGGTATCCCATGATACCATCAATAGATACGATCCAGAATCCACCTCCATTTTACATTCTTGGCCCTCTATCCTGACTGCCACATGTACTTTTTGGCCATTTGTTGTGTTAGAATGACCGATAGTGATGGTTTGGTGTGTTTCTCTTCTGAAGTTCTCGTTTAGCCACTTGCCCTTGCTTTCGTGACTCTCACGGCTCCTCATTTGTCTATCTTTGGTTCTTGGTGGTGTGTTGTTATGACGTTGGGGGCTGTAGCTCTTACAGTTCCAGCATGCTCTTGCGATGTGTCCCCATCTCTTGCAATATCAGCACATGGCTTCTAGGAACCGGCACTCAGAATGGGGGTGGTCTCCGCCGCCCCCGACGCACTGAAACCCCGACGTACGACCTTTCTTCAGCCGTCGATCTTGTTCAGCCTGGAGTCTGTGGATCTCCTCTTCATCGTCATCGTCGATTTCGGACGATCCACTTTCCACATAGTGTGTGGTGGTCTTGTGCACGCTCTCTGCCCTTTTCTCTGTGCCTTGGCTCATCTTGGCCAGTGTTTTGGATGTCAGTGCATTCATCTGCTGCATTTTTGCCACTGATTTTTTAGTTGCTTCCACTGCCATGGCTTCAGCGATAACCTCAGTGACTGTAATCTTTGGTCGGGTTAACAGTCGGCTTTGTAGAGTGAGGTCTCTCAGTCCGAGGACCACGCAATCCCTCGTGGCTTCATCCATGCTTCGGAATTCGCATGCCCCTCAAATGTCCCTGAGAGCCACTACGAAGTCTGCAATGCTCTCACCTTCTCTCTGGTTCTGTTTGTAAAATTTGTGTCTCCGAATAAGACTGGAGATGGTCGGTGCATAGTGAGCCTTCAGCAGCTTTTCTAGATCTGGCCAGGCCATCTGTTTCACATCTTCTGGTTTTGCCAGTGCCTTGACCATCTTGAACACTGTGGGCCCACAGTGCGTCAGGAACACGGCTCTTTTTCGGTTGTCTGAGATTCCTTGCAAATCATTGCTTTCCAGGAACATGAGGAATCTATCGATGTAGGATTCCCAGTCCCCTGTTGCTGGGTTGAATGGTGCGGGTAGTGAGTTGGTTCCAGCCATTTCATCTGCTCGGTTCTTGATGCCACGTGCTCGACTGGTCTCCTCTCTCAGAATCCCACCATTGTCGCCAGTGTAGTGTTCGCGAAGAATGCAACCGGAGACCAGCATAACTTCAGCTCTTTTATTTAGTGCAGAAAGACCATCTGAACCAGGAGCCGCAGCAGCTCTTTTTATAGAGAGAGTGCTCGTGGCTAGTGGCCAATGACGGCTACTTGATTTTCCCACCGCTGAGCTGGCCAATCACAGGTTAGCTGTTATTGGCCAATCAGCGTCGAGTAGTGAACCAATCAGCTTCCAGTATTTCTTAATCAATAGGAATAGGCTATTTGGAGTATGTTAATATAGAACAAAAACATCACTGTACTGAAGTATGTGTGACATCTAAGTGGATCAGTTACTGTAGTATGCTGTAGATCAGGGGTGTCAAACTCAAGGCCCAGGGGCCAGATCCGGCCTGTGAAGTGCTTAGATCTGGCCCTGGAAACATCAAAGGACCAGCCTGCAGTGCCTCTGCTGGTGAAAATGGAGCTTGGGAAGGCTGAGTGTGTTCCTTCCAAACTCTGTTTTCACTGGCAGAGGGTTGCAGGAGGCAGTCACAGCCAAAACAGAGCTTGGGTGTCCATTTTCTCTGGCAGAGTGCTCAGGCCACCACAGGCATCCTCGACACGAGTCCATGCCCATCCCGGCCCCCAAGATCAAATACAACCTGTTGCAGCCCTCAATGAAATTGAGTTTGACACCCCTGTTGTAGATGTAAGGGACTCAACGTTTTCATCCTTGGAAAGTATTTAAGGAAAAAAATTAGCATCATGAAGAAAAATATATAAAAAGAGGACCTATTTTGTGTTCAGAGGATTGCCAGTGGGACTTATGTTACATCTACATAAGATAGCAGTCGTGAAGTTATTTACTTTTTAAAATCCTTATCTGTACTTTTCAGCTGGAACTTCAATTTCCAGAAGACTTTTTCATTTTATGTAAAAAGCAGAATCCAGTGATGGCAAAAAATGACCCATCATTATTGCTGCCATAAGCATCCCAAGAAGCATCAGGATCTTGACAACTGCTGTTTTTAATTTTTTTAAAAAATAATGCTCTTGCTGAATTGTGAGTCTGAAGCTCTATTTTGAGGGACTGAAAATATTGCTCAAAAGCCTACCAATAATCTCTTGGGGAACAATAGGTGATGAAGCAAAAATAAAAATGTCTTTCAGTTGAGATTTGACATTGTAGGCATCCGAAGGCATCATTGACAGTCCATACCACATGGTGACATGGGTATATTGAGTCCAGGTGAGCTGATGTACCAGCAACAGGACTCCTCCTCCTTATTCTTCTTCAGTTTTTTTTATTCTTTTTTACTTTAACAATAGGTAATTCCTTTCACAATAGCGCTGTTAAAAAAAAAAACTGCCAGGAATCATTGGCAAGTGGACAGTATTAAAAATTGAAGTTAAAAACAATAAGCTTGGTACTTAAGTTAATTAAACGCAGGATCTAAAACTGTCTATGTTGGTGTCCAGTTCTGGCTTGATGTTGAGCAAGCCTTCATAAAAGAAGACAATGGAAGAGCAACCTCTGCTTGGTACTCCACCTGTGTGGTTGCAGGGATGGGCTCTAGAGGAATAAGCAACTTAATATGTCTTTAATATAATGGGGGCAGTGAAGTTTTTCTATGCATGCTGCCTACCCATCCAATATAGAATTCACAAAGGTATCAATGTCCCATACAATATCCCTATAATATCATATTGTGTTGTTATTTTGATATTGAACCCACAACGGCTGAAGCAAGATACTGGCATGCCAATAATGGCTGATTGAGATATTTGGAGACAAGTCATATTCATTGTATTGTACATTATATCAGCTTAATCATTTTATGAAGCTTAATTTTTAATGGAACTTCTACAGAAGGAAGTGAGTAGAAACAAAAGCTTGCCTTCTCTTGAGAAATAAGAAAGTCATCTTGTGTCTATTGATTTCAATATTATTTAGCTGCTTTGTGTATGTTGGGCAAATGTATATCTGGGATAGGAGAAATGGAGTGACATTGCTGAAGGGAAATCCCTTTTCCAAGGAATTTCCCTTCAGCAATGTCACTCCATTTGCTCTGTTTCCGATCTGCCATAAATGGAATATAAAATAACTGATATCTCTCTGGATTTGTGAAAGCACTTCCTTTAGTACAAATCCTTCCAGATGCTTTAGCTATCAACACCCACTACCTGTAGTCTGAGAAACTGCATTTATGTGTGTGTGATTTGTATGTCAGATTACAGAAATCCTATACCTCTGACCATCCAAATGGAAAGGAGAGGGGAAAAATATGACCGAATTGTAAAGCCATATCTCTACCATGTTACATTCTATGGTGGAATGAACTTTTAAAAAATATTATGTGTGGGCAAGAAGTGAGGTATAAGATTCTGGGCAGTAAGAGCTTTAGGAAGGGCTTCCAAAACACCACACCCAATCTCAATTTTATGAATCAAGCCAAGGCTCCATAGCTTCTAGGTTTAAATTGGGATTTTTCCTCCTTAAAAAAGGGTGAAGGAGAGAGGGAAAAGTAATTGTAGTTTCTACCAGGCTTTCTGGCAGCTACATCACTGAAGAGCAGGCAACAAGCCCAGGTACCAGACTGAAGGGGTGGTTCCCCAATAGCCTTGTTGTGCTAATTTGTTTTATACAATTAACAGAGCCAATTTCTGACACTAACTTGAGGAATTTGTTATAGTCATAAATCTTGAACAGTAATAGCAAATATATTGCCAGCTGTAAACTTTCATTTAGAGAATGAAAACTTGAAAGCTTATTTTTAAGATACTTTAGAGAAAAAATGATCCAAGAGTGGTCAAATTTCAGGCTTAGCCAAATACTCCAAGAAATTCAAAGTGTTGGTTATCACCTTGAAACCCCTGCATGGCATGGGTCCAGGATACCTGAGGAACAATGGGATTGACCCTCCCCTCTCATTCCAGGAGAAGAGACATTGGTCCCCATTGGTCAAGCCATTCTGACTGGCAGGGTGCAGGAGAAGACCATTTGGTTCCCACCTTCTAAAACAGGGCTGTCAAACTCCCGGCCCATGGGCCGGATGTGTCATGTGCTGGTCACGCCCACCCCAGTTTAGAGAAAGGGGGAAAAGTCCTGATACATCCCATGATGCCACCATGACGACATGGTTTGACATCCCTGTTGTAGAAGATCATGCCTCACAAAGTGAGGTCCACACCTACCCTCTTGGCCTTCTGAAAGAGTCCCGAAACCTGCTTCTGCCATTTGGCCTGGGTTTTTTTGGGTGTGTGTGTGTGTGTTCCATGCTGGAAATGGTTAGTGAACTAGGAGGAAGACCTTCTCCATATTGTATTTTTTACTTATTTAATCTGCTCATTTTAATACTTAAATCTTTTAATATTTTAACTTTGTACTTGCTTTTGCAGTGTTGTAAATCACCCAGAATTGCTTGACAGTGAGATGGGCAGCATATAAATTTAATCAATCAATCAGTCGATCGATCGATCAAAAGCAGCATTCTGGTAGAGATGCAGGCAGGTAAGGGGGTAGAAAGAGCTAGTTAAGCTATCATTACATTTATATAGCCCTGGCATCTAAATGAGCTAATTTGCTGATTCACGCTTCTTTCGTTCAAGCAGACAACCTGACTTCATTTGCTCTTCTTAACTTGTGAGGTATTGCTGGGCTGATTCAGGCCTTATGTCAGCTGACTCAACCTGCATTTCCTCCATGTGTTTTCTTCTGCTAATTCCTATAGTGCAGAATGAGACTTAATGGGCCAAACTGTTCAGCTTGCTGAAAGTGGTGCAGTCTGACAGCTCAGACTGATTTCTAGCATAACTGTAGTTCAATAAACTACTCCCCTGGCCACATGGCCTCTGTACACCATGGATTGTCCAGGTGGGAGTATATCCTTTGTTTTCTCAGAAGAAAAACACTACTTTTATATTAGAATAGGGGTGTCAAACTCAAGGCCCGGGGCCCAGATTTGGCCCACAGGGTGCTGAGATCTGGGGCTGCCCTGTAAACAAGGAAGGGTGGCCTGTGGTGCCTCTGCCAGTTAAAATGGAACTCATGAGGGCTGCAGGTGGCCCTCCGAGCTCTGTTTTCACTGGAAGAGAGTTGCAAGAGGCTGTTGCAACTGAAAACAGAGCTTAGGAGCCTGTTTTCCCTGGCAGAGTACTTGGTCCACCACAGGTGCCCCCGACATGAGTGATGTTGAACTGGCCATGCCCACCCTAGCCATGCCCACTCCAGGGCTCTCTGAAATCAAATACAACCCTGATTTGGCCCTCAATAAAAAACGAGCTTGACACTCCTGTATTAGAGCATTTGATAGGAACTGGTAAGTAATCTTGTGGGTAAGTCTACTAAGAGCTTTCAAGAACCATTAATACTTATAAACTGTATTTCTTTTCTTTAAATAAAATTGATCATCAGGTTAGATGAGACCTGGGCATTTTATGGGCCCTTCCCAAAGGGAAAAAATGAGTAAGAAACTATTTTTTTTGGTGTGATTTTGGTGTGATTTGGAGCCTCTTCTTCCTCTGACAGGAAGACTTTTAAAAATGAGCATAGCAGAGGGCAGCTTCATGAACTAATAAAAATCAGTTTGTTTCTGCTGTCTCTCTAAAGCTAATTGCAAAATATAGGTGAATGGCACATGCTAAGCATATGGCAAGAATCCATAAATTTATGGAGATTATAGTTTTGTACACTCTGGGCACTTTTCTGCCTGCCTAAATAGGCAGGAAGAGGGATGCACATAGTGAAGAAGTTGAATAATAAAATAAATCATAGGTTAATTGACATAGGACATATGATGATCAAATAGATCAAATATCTTTTCCTTTATGTATACTGAGAGTATTTACACCAAGACAAATTCCTTGTGTGTCCAATCACCCTTGGCCAATAAAAAATTCTATTCTATTCTATTCTATTCTATTCTATTCTATTCTATTCTATTCTATTCTATTCTATTCTATTCTATTCTATTCTATTC
>BLBF01000054.1:892594-914019 GCA_015471245.1 Laticauda colubrina
TTCCTTCCTTCCTTCCTTCCTTCCTTCCTTCCTTCCTTCCTTCCTTCCTTCCTTCCTTCCTTCCTTCCTTCTTTCTCTTCCTCTCTCTTCCCATCCTTCCTTCCTTCTCTCCCTCCCTCCTTCTTTCCTTCCCTCCCCCCTCCCCCTCCCCCCCTCTCCCTCTCCCTACCTTCCCCCCTCTCTTTCCATGCTATTTTTAAATATGGGTACTTTCATTTTTTGCTTAATGAAACCTAATTAGGTTCTAAGTCCAGAGCACTACTGCAGGGAAAATAATGGCAGTGCTCTTTTTACTGCTGTCAGATTGGGCTCAGAATGATTGCCAGCATAATAACACTTCTAACAATCATAGGCATTCTACCCTTGTAAACTTTCTGACTGCTAGTTCATATATTGATTTTAATTTTAAGGAAGTAATATAAAATATAGTTAGGCCTTAAGCTATGAACTTGTAGCTTTTTTTAAAATGAGATTTTTAAAAATGCTGTATACTCTGAATAGAAGAATTCTAAAAGTGCTTAAGATTCCAACTGGAAGTATGAATTACAGCTAGGGCAGCTATATTATACATGGGAAATATAAATTTACCAGTGAAATTCAGCCTTTATTTTGGGTATCTGTGTTCTTCCTCCCTCTCTTACACAAACACACACACACAATTCAAGCTGGATGTGGGTGAAATACTAATTTGCTAGAGGAACCAGGAAGGCAATATTCACCAACACCCTTCCCCTTGTAGGTCCTTGTTCATTCCCTCAAATCTGCTTTGGGGATTCAATTCTTCTCTCGTCTTCTTCTCTCGTGTCGCTACACTTTTCCCAGCCACTGTAGAACACTGTTGGTGTAGGTTGGTGTAGCGTGGTAGAAGGATTCGCAAGTAAACAGATACCTGACAGGGGCCGCGACATGAATGCTCCTTCTATGGCCCCCTGGGGATTCAATAAGATGAGTTATTGAGATTATAGGATTTAGGGAATATGACCATCCATCAGCTTCTCCCATCTAGAGCTCTATTGGATCTTGTTAAAATACACAATGTGCATGTGATAAGAAGTACTTAAATGCACCTTAAACCATGTATCACTATTTTTGTGTACAACTCATCTTATTTAAGTGCAACCCTGCAACTGTCAGTTTCATATGAAGGCTAACTTGGATTCCAAACCTAGAATACTTAGAAACATAGCAATACATTCCTAGGTCAACCCATTTGGAGGTTAAACAAGAGCATTTTATAAAAGTAAAACAAATCTACCAATATTTTGACAGAGGGGGCAAGAATAGAGGTCAACCTTTTCAAGAGTGTTGTAAAAGCTACATTGTAAGTAGGAAAATTGCATGTACAACCCTATGGTTGCTATGTAGTTGGTGCAGGACAGGAAAGGATAAAAAATAGATTAATTAAACTGAAGGATGAAGAAAATGGAGTCTACGAAGATGACAAATAAATAAAGAAACAGAATTTGAGGAGAGAGGGTGATGAATCTTTACCTAGACCTGTTGCCTTCTGGTTATAGTTTAACTGGTTCCTAAAGATAATGAGGGACTGAATTGAACAAAACAAAAGTAGCTCAGGGAGGAGACAGGGTACTAGGTCATAAGACTGCAACTATAGGTGTGGCAAGGGAGAAAGGGATAGAAAAAAGAGATTTGGATGCAGTAAGGCAAGAAGTTCCATTGGCAGAAAGACTACTCCTCAGCAAAAGGTAAAGAGAGAAGGCACAAAACTTCCTGCAAAGGATTCTGGATTGTTGGTAGTCTGTTCAGTTCAGGTAAAACCTAAGAGGTGAGAAGTTTCACTTCTGAGAGAATTGGTCAGAGGATTTGGCTGAGAATGAATCCTGAAGGGCCAAGAGGAAGAGAAGCTGAGAGAAGCAGCCTGGGAGAGAGGGAGGGAATAACAGAGTTGGAAGGGACCTTGGAGGTTTTCTAGTCCAACCCTCTGCTCAGGCAGGAAACTGCACAATTTCAGACAAATGGTTATCCAATCTCTTCTTAAAAATCTCAAATGTTGATTGAACTACTGTATTAACTTTATGTAAATAAAGGTAAATTACAGTGAGGGTATTTGCCAAAAGATAAGGGGGAGTGGGGTTGTTTAAACAAGTACGGAGGGAGTCATCCCCCTTGAGATTAATAGCTTCAAACCATCTGATGATATCACTCTATCTTTGTTATTTTATCCACACTATATCAGTATACCATTTCCTAATGATATAAGTTAAAGCTGTAAAAAGATTACAACTGGGGAGGTAACCCCCTCCCCCTTTGATATCAGCAAAGGAAGGAAGGTTATCACTCCACAGAGTTCCCCCTGCTGGTGAAAGATTTGATATTTGTTTGATGAGAATAAATTCTGCAAGAGATTCTGCTTTAAAAATCCCTGGGAGTGAGGAATCAACTACCCAACTCAGAAGTAGCATTTGTGTTTTAGCAGAGCTTAAGCCCCTGTCACACTGCATCAACGGATGAAAAGAGGATGTAAAACGGACAAAAAAGCTTGCCATCCGTTGGTTAACACGATGTATCTGTTCTGTACTCACTCCTTCCGTTTTGCTTCCTCTCTATCCGTCCAGCATCCGTTTATGGACGTTTCATCCGCTCAGAAAGTTTTGAGCTGCTCAAAACTTTTACGCGGAAAATGTATCCAATTTGTCAGTTCTGCATCCGCTAGGCATCTGTTATATCTGCTAGGCATCCGTTCCGCATCCGCGCAACTCGCATCCTCTCGGACGCAGGGAGGAAGCGGAACGGACGCAGAACGGATGCCTAGCAGATGCAGCATGGAAACAAAGCATTTAAAACGGAAAAAACTTTTGCAGAGGGGACCTATCTCGGATATTAAGGATGTCTTGAGGATGCCTAGAGGATGCCTAGAGGATGCAAAGGGACACCTATACTGCCTATAAAAAGGGGGAGCAACTCACCTGCATCTCACTTTCAGACCAGCAGCCCAGCTGTGCAGACCTCTGCAGCCTTCATCTGACTCTTGCTCTTCCACAGCATCCAGTAATGTCAACCGTGGATCGTAACACAGTCCTTTTGGCAGCCGCCATCCTTCTGCAACAGTGCGAAGCCATCTACAGGCTCTGTGAACTCTACTACGGGAAGAAAAAGAGGCGGCCAAGAAGTGTCTGGGTCCGAAGATGGATCGGGAGAAGAGCAGAGTACGGACTGTACAACAAGCTGATGGTGGAGCTCAGGAACGAAGACACTCGGGCATTCCAGAACTTCATGAGGATGCCTCCAGCCATGTTTGACGAAGTTGTGCAGCGGCTGACACCCAGGTTGACCAAGGCAAACACCATCTACCGGCCCAGCCTGGAACCTGGACTCAAGGTGGCACTCACTCTGCGCCACCTGGCCTCAGGGACCACCTACAGGAGCATGCAGTACGGCTGGAGGGTGCCACCCAACACCATCAGCATTGTGGTCAGAGAAGTGGTGCAGGATATCATCGAAGAATACCTGGAAGAGCTCCTCCAGTGCCCCTCCACTGAAGAAGGATGGAAGAAAGTTGCAGAGCAGTGGTATCAGAGGTGGAACTTCTCACACACCATTGGAGCCATAGATGGCAAGCACGTGGCCTGCAAAGCTCCAGCCAAGTCGGGCTCCACTTATTTCAACTACAAGGGCTTCTTCAGCATCATCCTCTTTGCCATGGTCGATGCTGACTACAAGTTCATGTACATTGATGCTTCAGGCAACGTCTCATGTTCAGATGCCCAGGTATACAACGCCAGTGACCTCAAGGAGGGGCTGGAAGGCAACCTCATCATGGGCTTCCCAGATCCAGACCCCCTGCCCAACGACAGCAAGATGTGCCCTACTTCATCGTGGGGGATGATGCCTTCTCCCTCACAACCTACCTCATGAAGCCCTACACCTCCAAATACCTCACCCGTGAAGAGAGGATCTTCAACTACAGGGTGTTCAGGGCAAGGTGGGTGGTGGAGAACGCCTTTGGCATCCTGGCCAACAGGTTCCAGGTAGTTCTCACCACCATGCAGCATCTCCCAGAGACAGTGAGGAGGATCATGGAAGCTTGCTGCATCCTGCACAATCTCATGCGCACCTGCTACCCAGTCTTGCAGAACAGGCTCGTGGACCGTCAACAAGGGAATGGGGACATGGAGCCTGGGGAATGGAGGCAAGGGCAAAACCTGATAGACACTGAGGATGTGCAAGGCCCCAACAGAGCCTCACATGAAGCGAAGAAGCAGCGCAACCTCCTGAAACACAGGTGCAACTCCCCAGCTGGAGCAGTGGAGTGGCAAGACAGGATGATAGATGATTAATGGGTGTTTCCTTCAGCCTGTCTCATCACACTGATGAGATTGGGCCATGTATGTTGGGTGGGCCTACAATGAACAGGGCGTTTAATAAAGAGTTGTGTTTGTGTTGACATGTGTGGATGATTGTTACATTGTTATTGATAATAAAGGACCATAGGTGTGGCACCTGGGAGGGTGGACCATACAGTCCCATTATGCTTACACTGGAGGTTTATCTATGCCACAGCTATTACCCATTCCAAAGGTATCCCTGCCCATCCCACAGCTATTACCCATTCCACAGGTATCCCTGCCCACCCCACTGTTATCTTAACCTATCCCACAAACATGCAAAGGCTTAAACCAATTCTAAAAATTTCCAAGACTTTATTAAAAAAAAGAAATGAAGCAAGTGTGTGAATCAAAGATAAACTTTATTGAACAACAAGCTGTAAAAGAAAAATGACCCAAGTCAAGTGTCCAAATAAAGTCCACAGGTAGCCAGCCAGCCAGTTTCTGGCACTCCTCTTGGTCACTCGGAGGTGTGCCCAGTCTCAGGGGTGAAGGGTCCAGGTGCTGTGGAGGTGGGTGCTGCTGCAGTGCTGGTCTGAAGCACCACTGGGGTGGCTGGCCCTGAGAGGACAACAGGTGATGGTGTGTTGAGAAAGCTCTCAGACAGCTGGCTCAGACCCATGATGCTGAGAGGTCCTTCCTCCATGCCATGGGATGTCAGCCCCAGTGCTGATGACAGATGTACTGTGGCCGGGCTTGGCTGTGGGGTGGAGGAAGGAGTAGTGTTGTGGGGCTGCCTGGTCTGCAGTTGGGTGAGGACTGGCGTGGGTGGCATCGGTGGCGTGGGTGGCATCGCTGTCATCGGTGGCATCATTGGCGTGGGTGGCATCGGTGGCATCAGTGGAACCGGTGGCAACCGTGTCACCCGATGACTCTGTGCCTGGACTGGGAAGGGCTGCTGCCTGTGCTGCTGGACTGCCTGGTAGCCGTAGCCCTGGTAGGTGAGGGCCTGTGGAAAGCCTTGGAATGGGAGGGACATCACCTGTGGTGGAGGAGCAGACCTGGACTGGGTGGGAGCAGGTTCCTCTGGGTCTGGAGGGTTATGAAGCAGATCGGTGATCCGGTCCTTCACCACCTGGTACTGGGGTTCCGCCATGTCCCTGAGGGTCTGGTTGACATAGGTGAGGAAGGGCTTGCAGTTGGAGAATGAGGAGTCAGTGTAGACCAGCTGAGAGAGGAGATCTATGCTGCTCCGGATGGTGTCCCTGATCTCCAGCAGGACAATGTGGCTCTGCCCCTCCTGCTGTCTGGCTCTCTGCCTTTCTGTGGAGGAGGAGCTGGGGGGGGTGGATGCGGGTACGGCTGTGGTGGATGCGCCGTCTCCTTTCTCCCACCACACCAGGGACTCCTCAACGCGCTCCACCACGGTTACAACACCTGTCCGTGGGTTCTCCGTCGTGGCACGCTCCACAGAAATCTGCCTGGAGACAGGGACTGACTCTCGGCCGGAAGAGGACTGGCTCTCAGCAGGCTGCCGGAGAGAGAGGGTAGACAGAGGGGCTCCTGGTGCTCCTCGGTGGCAGATCTCACCCTCCAGGAAGCTGCACCTGGCCATGACGTAGGTCTCTCTGTCCGTCGGCTTAACTGTGGCCTGGCCAGATTTCTTCAGGTGCAGCTTCCCGTACCAGGTGTGCATGTGCTTCCACCAGCGGAGGAGCACCTCCGAAGTGTAACCCATACTCTCCACCTTCTCTCTCCAAGCAGCCTGCTTCCTTTTGGTGTCCCTGTACAGACGGTGTCCCTTCCACCACAGATAGTCATTCTCTCTCAGCCACTCCAGCACCTCATCCTCGTGTTCCTCCTCAATGGAGTATTGCCTCCTCTCCCGTTGTCGCATACGCCTCTTCCTCCCTTTGGCAGGACCAGATGGGCCCTCATCAGAGGGGCTCCCAGGTAGTAGGGGCTGCTCCTCCACACCACCACCAGCAGCAGCACCAGCAGGATCATCATCATCATAATCATCATCATCATCAGCAGCAGCATCAGGATCATCATCATCATCATCATCCTTAGCAGCAGCAGCAGCAGCACCAGCAGCACCAGCAGGATCAGCAGCCGCAGCAGCATCAGCACCAGCAGTAGCAGCAGGACCAGGATCAGCAGCAGCAGAGTTAGCACCAGCATCGCCAGCAAGACCAGGAGCACAAGCAGGACCAGGAGCATGAACAGGACCAGCAGGATGAGCAAGACCAGGAGCACAAGCAGGACGAGCAAGTCCAGGAGCACGAGCAGGACCAGCAGGACCAGCAGGACCAGCAGGACCAGCAGGACCAGCAGGACCAGGAGCAGCTTCAGCAGAGTAAGCACCAGCAGAAGCACCACCGCCAGGAGCAGCTTCAGCAGAGTAACCACCAGCAGAAGCACGACCACCAGGAGCAGCTTCAGCAGAAGCTCCAGCACCAGAAGAGTGAGCCCGAGCAGCAGAAGCCCCAGCAGAAGCAGAGTCAGGGACAGGGGGCGGGAGGATGGCCCTGTCCCTCTTGCCAGGGATGGCGGCAGGTTGCTGAGGCTTTCGCTTCTTCCCCATGGTTGTGGGGTTGCTGGCTGGCAGGGAGGCTGGCAGGGAGGCTGGCAGGCACCAAGGCTGGCAGGAAGGCTTGCACCAAGGCTGGCAGGAAACCTGGCAGGCAGGCAGGCACAAAGGTTGACAGGCAGGCTGGCAGGCAGGCTGGCAGGAAGCCTGGCAGGAAGGCAGGCACCAAGGCTGGCAGGCAGACTGGCTTGGAGGGAGGCTGGAAGGCAGGCTGGCACCAAGGCTGGCAGGCAGGCAGAGAGCAAGGCTGGTAGGGAGGCTGGCCAGGAGGCTTGGAGGCAGGCTGGCAGGAAGGCTGGCAGCAAGGCTTGCAGGCAGGCATGCAGGCAGGGCAGGCAAGGACTCGATGTATCCGGCAGCAGGTCTTTCCTCCGAATGCTGGCCACGTGCGAGCTGCTTCCCTTTATATCCGCGTGGCTTACGCAATGCATCCCCCCCCGCATGTGCAATTAACGCTCGGCATCCATTCGGTTCCGCTGTGCATCCGCTAGGCTTCCGCTCTGCATCCGCTTCATCCACTGTGCATCCACTGTGCATCCGCTGTATCCGTTCCGCGTCCGCTTTGCTGAGGTCCCCCGGAAGCCTAGCGGATGTGCCATCCGCTCCCATCCGCTTCCATCCGCTGGGCTTCTGTTCCGCATCTGCTTTCTATCCGCCCTGCGTCCTCCCCGCGTCCGTTCCTTTCCATGTTATCCGCTCCGGTTATGCAAATTTTTGCCCCTTTTGAGAGTGGATAACAACGGATGGAACATTTTGCCTGTCCATTGTGTCCTTTTTACTAACGTTTTGCATCCGTTGGGCAGTGTGACAGGGCCTTTACTTAGAATGTGCTGGGGGGGGGGAGAGAAATTTTGTGGATGTTTTTGACCACATTGTCTCATCTGATTCAGACAAATGTCAGATTATATCCATTGAATGCTATATTCATCTGCTGTGTCATATGTGGTTATAGTTGAGCAAAAAAAATTTCTTTCTTAGCTAATAGTTTCACCATCTCCAAACTGAAAAAAAAATCCTAATTTCCATTTACAACCATTTCATTCCTTTCATTTCATATCAGCATACAAGAAATATTTTAACAGCTGCCTTTTGTTTTTAGCAGGGAAAGAAATGGTCTTGCCTAATTGTTAGCTCCCTCCCTTCCAGTAACATGACTAATGTCTTCGGTCAGCTTACAGAATCACAGCATTAAATGACCTTTAATCGTATTTGCTAATAATAAACTGGACTATGACTGAATTCAATTTTCTGTGCTTCTCTAAATAAATCAGTAGATTAGCTGGGCAGAAATACAACTTTTTGTTATTTGTTTATCTTAAACTTTATGCTGAAGGATAAGAGAATAGCCTTTTCTCTTTAAAATAGGTTATCAGGATTTCAGTGGCTCCATTCCTCCTCCTGGGATAGTGTCAGAGAAGGATGGAGGCTACGATGAAGCAGAAATGAAGTCAAGGAGGATTGTATTGTACATATAATGTTACTGAAAGTTAAAGAATGAAAATGAATCCAAACAAGAATAGAATGAAGAAAAACTCTACATGTTAACTCATTGTAATATATACTTGCTTTTATTCAGCAAATTGAACAGAATAGTCCTCAAACATTTGGGGACTATTATCTGGAATGAACCTGTGAGCGTCACTCAACTGTATTTGTGTCTTTGAAATGAATTGAGATGAGTTGATATAGAACGCTGTGCTCAAAAGAGAGTTGCCCTGAAACTCTCTGTAACTTCGTATCCATGAATATGAAAATCAACTCAAAACTTTCTGCACATGCCTTCATAATTATTGATGGAATAGATTGCATGCACCAAATATCCACCTAATTTATTTTTATCAGTAGGCAACCAGATCAGAGGTAGGATTCAGCAGGTTCTGGCCAGTTCTGGAGAACTGGTAGTGGAAATTTTGAGTAGTTTATAGAACCAGCAAATACCACCTCTGACTGGAGATTTTACAATATCCTTCTCCTGCCATGCCCACCAAACCACGCCCATAGAACCGGTAGTAAGAAAATTTGAATCTCATCACTGAACCAGATGTTTTAGTTGAAACACAAATAGACTTGATGTGAAGAACCATGCCATGTTGCTCTTTCCCTCAAATACAGTATAACAGAAATATAATTGGCTAAATATTATTTTGCTAAAAGTGTTTCTTTTCTCCCCCCATATTTAGTATGCATTTAATTCAGATGGACTCAGTCCAGCGCTGGATGGAGGACTTGAAGCTTATGACTGATAGTGAATGCATGTGCATCCTTCAGTCTAAGCCAATCAGTCTGGAAGAAGATGTGCATGGTGAATTTCCTCTTTCATCACAACATGGTGCCTGTGACAACTTGCAGTTGTTGCTGAAAAGAGCTTGGATTATAAGCACTGAGCTGACCAGGATTGTTCAAAAATTGGAGAAGAATAGATGGCAGAGGGTGCACAGCATGACAGTCCGGGTCAATTGTCAAGTCCAATCAATGATCAATGAATATAATATACTCACAAAGATTTCTTGGGAAGAAAGGCATCAGGTAAAATCAATCTAGGAACGAGTAGTATTATGAAACTATTACTTAACAGTCTAGATAAACATTTTTAAAAAACTACTTTTAAAAACAAGGAAGTTCTAGAACTCCATGGAACTGGAAAGAATATGTCAGTGTTTATGTGTGTGCATAATGTATAGTACATAATCATGTCAGGACCCTTAGCTCCCTGCCCCCAGCAGATATTTTGGTGCCATCCTATCTACAAGACAAAAGACCTTCACCTCCAAGACATAATAGGATTATCTATCAGCAGAGCTCACCACATGGCACCTGGGGATATTACATCAGCCCACGGTTCCACCAAACTTGATTCAGACAAACATGACTCCACATGGGAATCTGACTACAGCCAATAGAATACATGGTCTTGCCACAGGAACAGGAAGCTCAAGACCAAGGCCCAACAGAGGGTATAAATACCTCTCCCTCTCAACCCCATGTATTCAGCTGCACCAGGATTTCAAACCCATATCGTCCTGCCCACAATAAACCATCTTTCCAATCAGCTGAACTGAACCCAGATGGATATTTCTTCCAACAGTACTTTTACTGCAAGAGAATTTTGAGTTCTTTCCTTACTGAAGATTTACAATCTTCTTGTAAACCATTCAGAGTAAGTTGGTGAGGGTGAGGTCTTAGAAATGAAATCAAATTAGATTTTTTTTAAAAAAAGCTAGCTCAATTTGAATGCTTTGATTGGCATCTATTCATCAGGAACTTGGTTCAAAGGACTTCACCATAATCAATCATAATCTACTCCTACTTGCTGGCTCCCTGTCTTGAACCACATTACACCACCAGCTCTACAAAGGCAGGAAGCCTTAGTGAAGGAGTACAATAAAATTATCAGAAACCCATTTCTTCCTGTGCACGCTGATCTTCCTCATCTATCAATTGGCAGGCTTAAACCCAGGAAGCCCTCTCTGGCACTTGCTCAACAGCTGTCTAACAACTTTGACATCAACTCACAGTGGAAAGACAAATGGGCTGCTGAATGCCCAGATACAGGCAGTTACATAGATGACTCTATCCCAGGGGTCTTCAAACTTGACAGCTTTAAGACTTGTGGACTTCAACTCCCAGAATTCCTCCTCTAGTCATGTTAGCTCAGGAATTCTGGGAGTTGAAGTCCACAAATCTTAAACTTATCAAGTTTGAAGACCCCTGTCCTACATAAAAGGTGCCAGATTTTGACCTTCCTTGCCAGCATTGGTCAACTCTGAACAGGATCCGTACCCAATATGTTGTCTGCCAAGACTCATTTGTTTAAATGGCATCTTGTCTCTACTCCTCAGTGTGACTGTGGTGCTCCTCGACAAAATATCCATCACATTGTGTCTGAATGTCCATCAAGAGCTTACACCTACCCAATGTCTGATTTTTTTCAACATAGACCACCTTGTCCTTGAGTGGCTGTGTGGACTGGACATTAACATTTGAACCACTATAAATCCATGTATTTGCCATACGCTAAATAAATTAATAAGAAATAAATAAATAAAATAAACCATAATCTGTTGCTTGAACCATTGAGCTGGAAATGGCAAGAAATAAATCTGGATTTTCTATATGTAAACTATAGACTTTTATATTGGGTCTGTGGTCCTTCTCTTTATGCTATAATTCCTTTTTGCTTTGGATGAAATGTTTGCAAAGTATAGAATGTGTTATTCTGCTATAGCACATTCTACTTTTTTTACATGGTTGCTAATCCTTTATGTTCTAAAGTAAGATTGCCAATATAAGAACAGGAAACCTTAATTCAGCCTTTGCTATCTTTCCACTTACCTGATCATTTCAATAAGATCACTCAACTCAATTTCAGAATGAAAAAGTGCAGCTCACTGAGTGTATGACTTTCTTCTGAAAAGAAATATGAGAACTTGGAAAACGATTAGCTGTGATCCCAGTCCAGATCAAGCTCCTATATGTTTATGAGCAGTTTGGATATCAGGAATACTAGAAAAAATAGCATCTTGTATTTACATAGCAATGTGATCCTCATATTGACAGAGGAGTTGTGGGTGCTGTGATCCAGAACATCAGCCTGGATATGCTAATCTATCCTGGATTTCAAATAAATATCTTAAATCACATTTTTAATGGAATTTTGTTTTTGTTTATTTTAATTAGCTGCTTTGCGTACTTTTCAGAAGAATGGGTATTACATGAATTTAGCAATCAGGTAATTCCTCTCTAACCACCTACAAAAAAAGAGAGTGAAAGAAAAAGAAAGAAAAGAAAAAAGAAAGAAAGAAAAGAACAGAAAATTCTCCCCTCCCAATTCCACATAGGTGTAATTTCTAGGTGCAACTGATGTTTCTGAATATTGGAATGATATTTAGCGATCACAAACAAGTTAATTCCCCATTCCCACCCTGGTCAATATCCTAAAACAGGATTAGATGTGGGAGAATGAGAGACATCCCACGTAATTCATTCCTTGTTATTATTTGATATCAAAAGGGAAGGGAAAAACAGAACCCCACATAGAATGAACCTGGAAGGCATTTATATTTCCATCCCTGCCCACCAGAATAAGAAGCCTATCCTCCATTCTCAGCCCATCTTGTCATTGGCTGTATTTCTTAAGATTTATGTTTTGCTTATCCATGTTACTTTCATGAACTGGGACTGAGTTCATAACATGTGTCTGAAAATAAAGCTCATACTTTGATTCTTTTTCAAACAATTTAATGCAACACATTTCTATTCCTACCTTTTGCAGTATGAAAAAATGCTAGTGGAAAAATGCTCAGAGCTTACAACAGTTACTGAAAGGTAATATTAAACATTATTGATTTGTGAACTTTTATCTTAGCAAACCTATATTAAAAATTGTGGACATCCTTAATGGGTCAAGGAGAAGAGAAAGTCTAACTTTTACCAGGTCTAATTAACATAAGTCTCCTCTTTGGATTAATAGTTAATGTTGTGATAAGGATTCAATATGTGTTTTGCGGAAAAGTATATATTTAATAGAAAAGAATGGAAAATCCCAGGGGATTTTTATATATTGTTGATACACAAATGGTTGCAATCATATTAATTGTGAATTTTAATTTACCTTTATATAGATACTATAGAGCTGCTATTTGGTGCAGCATCTTGAATAGATCTTGGTTTATAAATTACAGTGTCACTGACTGATACTTGTTTTAAACATTTCCTTCTAGGTGCATACAGATTGAAGATGAACAAATATTAAAATCAATGAAATCTTGTATTAATGATGCGCTGACCACAGTGGCACAGTATTTTGCTCAATTGATAGAACTAGCTCTAACATATGAAATAAAGGTTGGTAATTTTTTCTTTTTGGTAGGAAAAATATATTTTGGCAATACTTCTATTTATATCTCTTAATATATCCTGAAGTATTTTGTTGTCTCTAGAGACATATCTATTATCTTTCATACTAGGAGAATACTAAGACTGCAAATATAAACATTCTGATGCATTAATCTCAATCACGCCATGCTTGTCTTCCTAACATAAACCTACTCTACAGTGTCGATAGAAAACTATTTGTTCTGTAAGTCAAATGTTAGAGTAACTACTGGAGCACAGAAAATGTTTTAGTTAAACACATAAAACTAAAATCTTCTTTCCATCCAGGTTAACTCCTAGTGACAATATGAATATAGCCATGCGGTTTTCTTGGCAACAATTCTGAACAATAATAGCGCTTAGCAATAGCAGTTAGACTTACATATCATAGTGCTTTGCAGCACTCTCTAAGTGGGTGTCAGCATATTGCCCCTAACAATCTGGGTCCTCATTTTACCAACTTTGGAAGGATGGAAGGCCGAGTCAATCTTGAGCCAGTCAGGATTGAACGTCTGGCTATGAGCAGAGTCAGTCTGCAATACTGCATTCTACCCCACACCACTCTTAGAGGAGAATATTTGTGACTCAGGATTGAAATGAGGGGTCCTAAATGCTTGATTGTCTTTTTTGCAGATGTTTCATTATCCAAACTAAGTAGCACAACATCAGTGCTAGTAAGGAGTGAGGTTTGCTTACTCCTCAATGCTGAATAATTCCGAAATGATTTGCTCCTCTCTTCTTTTTGTTTTGACTTTGTTGGAGTCTGGTTGGGGGCCACAAAGGTATCTGCTTCAGGTCTTACACATTCTGCAGGTAGATAGAAAAGGGAGGGACCTGATTATCTGGGGGAGTTGTTAACATTTGAGACTCAAAACGCATAATACTAATAGCTGACTAGAAAAAATGATGAGGGTTGGGAGAGAGGAAGGAAAAGGCTGTTAGAAAAAGGCAAGAAAAGGAGGAAGAAGCAAGAAATCCAAAGTTGGAAGATAGTGAGGCAACAAATAGTCTTAGCCCAGACTGTCCTTTGAAGCATCCCAGACACTGAATTGTCTTGATCCAATACAATCCAACCCCAATTGGGATCCAATACAGACAACATTGAAGGGGAACCATAGAGGATCAGGAAGCTCAGCAATATTTCCTAATAAGGGGTGCTTCTGAGAGAAGAAGGAAGTACAACATAGAAAAAGGAGAGTCTTTTCTTCTCTTTCCCCACCTCAAATGAGCTAGCAATTTTCCAGTTTAACAGTCTGGGGTTAGAGCAGCAAAAAACAGCTTTGGTTAAGGGAGAAAAGTGCCAGTTACCCATGTCTTGAGAAGCTAACGCTAATGATTGCTAAGAACACCAACGATGAGTAGCCTTGGAAGATTTGGGGAGGAAGAAGGATGAGAGATGAAAAAAGACAGTAAAAATGCACTTCAATAGATATATGTAATGGGTCTGGCACATCTACAGAGCTAAGGAATATTTAATCATACCTTTGACATTATTCAGAAAACATTCTGTATTCTGGAATACACTCCATGCCTTTCCAGATACATGTCCTAATAAAGTTGCTTCTTTATGAAAGTTAGTACTCTGAATTTAGTACTTGAAGAAGAGCAGTATTTTCCTTTCCAGTTTGAATGTCAGTTCAGTCTGCTTCACTCTCTAAATACCCTAAGAGCAAAGTTTAACAATTATTTCTTTTTGTCTCTGTTTGTGGTTTGTTACACAGAACTTGGTGAAAGAAATAGATTCATCAGATAACCTCTACTCTGTAGAATCAGCTGTAAGCAACTTATTCAGCCTTACTCAAGAAGGATCCCATTTGTGTCGCATCATTGCCAAGGCAAGTTACCCTTGGGATGATTCTAAAACAACTATCCAGATGCGGGGGGGGGGGTCCTTTTGTAATGTTTTAATCACTCCCTGCCCAACATTAAAATGTAGATTTTTCTTTCCAGAGAAAATAATCAACATCATATAGGCTGTTGTTCTTAAAATTTATGAATTACTACTGCATTGATGGCATTTTATCTCAAAATGTACATTCCCCATCTCTCCATCTTTTCATTTTTCATCAGCGATTATGAATAGAATAAGTCTTTATTGATTAGCCTTTGGGCCATATCAAAGTGCAAAGTTCCAGCAACAATTTGTTACTAAAATTTCATAAAAGCAATTCAAAATGAAATTTGATAAAATACTATTTAAAGTGGAACTTGATAGAATACAATTTAAAATGGAATTTAGACAAAATACAATTTAAGATGAAATAGTAACAACATACCATCCAAAATAAAATTGTAATAATGCATAATAATTTAAGATATAGATAAAATATAACAAAATTATATTTCAGAGTCGCCCTTGTAATCTACCCCAATCAATCACATATGCAGATTTCAACTGAATCATTTTGTTTAAATACTGTGCTACTTTAAAAGTTATTTTTAAGTTCTGGCCAGACATAAGGTAAGTTATTTTGATATGGGTATCCCAATGGGTCATTCATTTATGAGAATGTGGATCAAAATGCCCCCCCCCCATCTTTGTAGAGAACATATGGACTAGAGAAAAGGAGGAATATTGTACCCAAACATAGCTCTAATTTTATTACATATTTCCACACTGGCATAACAAACTGTTACTGGTGAATAGATTTGATTGTACTGACAATTGTAATGCAAGAAGCAGAATCTACATGCTTAGCATTTCAGGTTTTAGCACTATTTCTCCATAATTCTCATAATGATTACTTTTATAAGTGTGCCTTTAAGTCAGTTTTGAGTCCTGGTGACCATGTGGACTTGTCTGTGCAGTTTGCTTAGCAAGACCTATGGAAATAGATTACCATTTACTTCTATTTGGGGCCAAGAAGGACTGACTGGCTCATAGTCACCTATTTGGCTCCATGCGTAAGGAAGGACTAGAATTCATGGTCTCCTGGTTTTTAGCTTGGCCCCTTTCACTACTACACCAAACTGGCACTCAATAACATAATTTAGGCTATTGCTATTCCTTTTTATAGACATGTGGAAAAGATTGGGGCTGAAAAAATAATTCCTGTCTAAGTGAAAGTATCAACCCTCATTTTGATACTTCCATTTGGGCAAAAAGAAGTTGTAATATTATAAATGTGACTTTGCACTGTACATCTAAGATTTTTCTCTTAGTTTATCTGGAACAGGTACGATAGAAGAATTTGTTCAATAAAAGCAGCCTAAATAAGAGAACTTCTAGTGGAAAACCTGAATTGGAGAAACAAGTTAGCTCCCCAAAGAGGGAAGAGAAATTAAAGTTGTTGACTCAAAGACCTGCTCAAATCGACTGCTGTTTTGTTCCTTAGTTCTTGTAGGTGCATTATAACATTTACTCATTCTTTACATATTAGTTCATTTTGAAGAACCTATGTAATATAACAAAATGGATGAAAGCCTTGAGATCACAAATGAGAAAAATTAAGAATGGATTCTTGTCTTCTAAATTCGTTGTTACATTTATTTAGCTTTTATCACAGGAAAGATCAAAGTACTCTCTAATACCCACAATGATTGTTTAGGATATTATTTATATTGCCAACAATTCTTTTCCCAAAATCATTTATTTTTTTTAAAGTGAAAGCTGGCCTTATGAATGCCTATATATCTAAAATATTTTCCAAACCAAACAAGGCTGATCAAATATAGATTGTAAATAAATGAAATTAACTTATTTTCTTTCACAGAGAGGCACAAATAAATTTATTTGTCTTTTATTACAGGCAACAGTGTGAAAATCAATGGTGTTTAATAAAATAAATTGAATAGGTCACCATCAAAATCCTTCTTAGTCTGATAGTTAAAAGTCCTCTTTATTATGCCTGCTTTTCCAGCAATCTATTTAAAGCCTGAGAAAAAGAAGTCTTTAAAATGTTAAGCAATTTATTTTTCCCAATAAATTTTGGCTTAGGTTTATGAGAAGGTCCAGCTTCTTCTCATCTTTAAACTTTATGTCCACATAACCTACTTTCTTTAAATCTGCCATTTAATTGGCACAATATTGGGAATGTGAGATTCAAAAGAGCATAACTCAGTTTGTAAACTCAGATTGAATTTGATATTTTTTTATTTTTTATTAAGATAATCTTTATATATAAAAGCAAAATTCCACTCATGCATCATCACAAAATTTCTAGAATCATAAAGCCTACGAATTTGAAATTTGGTACAAATGTTCCTCTTAGCTTCCAGGTGTTCACTAAGAAAGGATTTTTTGAAATGATCCACAGAGCATTAGTATTTTGTATATTCATGCTCTGATGCTAAGGGGTTCTACTCCCCCTCTCCACCTGAAAAGAAATCTGTTCCAAATGCAAAACACAAGCGGAGAAGAGGAGTTTCAGTTTTAGTTTCACAGCAGCAACCAGCTTTAGTACAGAACAGTTGAGCTAAACCACGCCCAAGCTTCTTGCTGTCTCCTCCCTCACACAGCAAATATTGTTTCCAAAGAGCCCTCAACTCTCTCACACACTGATAGGATTCTAGCCAGATGGATAAAGATGGATGCTGATAGGCAGAGGCAGAATTCTCCCCCCCCATTTTCCTCCCCAAAATCTAACCTCACCGCATAGTTTCGTAGCGCAGCACGGGTATTGAGCTAGTTAATAGTATAAAATATAAATGAAAATAAAGGTTCCAGTCTGGGTTGGTCACCAGGAGCAGAGATTTTTTCTTTTGAACTTTTCAGACTCGTACTGGAGCCCATCTTCAGATAACTTCTCCCTAGCAGAGTGTGTACTTCTCTTCAGCATGAGTCCAAAACTCAGAAGACAAAATTCTGCAACATTATCCTGGGACACATATATTTGCCTTCTCTCATGAAAGTAAAGGTAGTAGGGAAATAGGAAGGGGAAAAAGAAGTGTAGAGTGAAGGAGAAAAGAAAAAAAAGTATTGACTTTCAACTTTTTTTAGCACAGTAAAATACAAAATTATAGTCTCAACCTTTTACTTTTACATACTTAGTAAATACTAGCCATTTCTGTAACAAAAAGCTAATCTAATCAGCAAACACCAAGGCCAAAATTGAATTTAATTTGAGCCACTTTGAAATTGAAAGAGATTATCTGGGGAAAAATATCCTTAGGCTATAATAGAGAAACATTAAAACATCTGCAACTGTTTCATCTTTTTTTGCAGAAAGAAGTCAAAAATTTTAGCAAAGGGTTCTCTACCCGGTTGCTGGGTGGGTGTGGCCATTGGTGGGTGTGACCTAGTCATCCTCCTGCACCATGGGGGATGTGTTTGCCCTCCCGGGGCTCCGGAGGCTTTTCTTGAACCTCCGGGAGGGCAAAAATGGTCTTCCTGGGCTCTGGAGGCTCCTTGGAAGCTGGAAATGGGCCCATTTTTGGCCTTCCCGAACTTCTGGGAGGCCTGTTTTTCGCCCTCCCTGAGCCTCTATGTACACCCAGCACTTATTTGCATCCAAAAGGGGCTGTGTGTGGACTCTTGGGAGGGGTGGGGTGGGCCAGGAATGGGATTTTGGGGTTCTCCAAACTGTGCAGAATCTTAGCTAGGGGCTCTTCCAAACCCCTGAGAACCCCATCCACCCACTCCTGGCTACTGGTATAGTTGATTGGCTCTCTTAACGTTATTGCAAAGATAGTTATTCAAGCTTCTTTATTTGCCAAACAAATGTTTGTTTGAAATCTTTAGACTTGTTCTTGGTGGAGGCAGATCAGAAGAAAGAAAGCGCAGTTCCACTATGGCCTAGAACATGGTTTGCAGTGCCAATGCAGTATGGTGCCCTCTCACTTTCCAGTAGTGATGAGCTGGTTACTCAGATATTTGCTTTCTCCTAGAATAGAAAGTTATTAAAAATAATGTCTCTCCTGGCAAACAGATTTTTCAATGCTCATTGTTTTAAATCTCCTTTGGGAAGATTTTTATTCTGAAAGGGCAAGATATAAATTATCTTAATAAATAATAGAGAGGCAGTTTTGTTAAAGGCCCCAGGCCAGAAACCAAAAGACTTAAGCCAGCTGGATTCCAATGGCTTCCTCTCAGACCTAGGAAGAAGGCAATGGCACTTTTGAAAAATCTCCAAATTATTTGTCTATGTAGTCATCGTCAGGAATAATGATTGACTGAAGGCACTAAATAATCTGTTCTTTCCATTTTTCAAGATTAAAAGTGGCATAAAAAGAGCTAAATCAAGCTATTTTTATATGTATCAATGTTCATAGCAATCAATGTTCTTTTGCCATTACATATAGCGCCCAATTGCAGTGACTTCAGGAGTGAGTGATTTGAAAATAAAGTCTTTGCTTATGGTATTAATTCCAGAAATCAATAGAATTTCATTCACATTTTTGGTTGTATTTGTGCCAATAAAAGCTTTCTGAATTGCTTTGTAGCCATATTAACAAATGGAAAAGGATTATTTCACAGAACCATTTCGGTCAAAATCCTAATTACATTTATCTGCAAATAATTCCCATCTAGTCAGTAATAAACTTTCTGTAGGGCTAAGCAGATTTAAGATTATTTCTACACTAGCCAATTCTTATATTGAACCTTCAGACTTGCATATTGCCAGAGATTGGCTTGGAGCTTAGAATGGATTGGATCTAATTCCTTTTTGAATGAAAGACTATCTGGGAACATCAGTGTTATAAGCTACATTTTAAAATAATAATAATACAAAAGATCAGATCAGCTTCTAATTAAAAAGATGATTTGGGAAAACTGCAAAAAAAGGAAGATCAACCTGAATGTAGTTTGCATTGATTATAAAAATCCATTCCACTCCATGATATATGATTAGATAATCAAGTGCCTAGAAATAACATGTGACATATTGGGACTTTCCCCCCCTTTGCTAAACCAGGTGTGGGTGTGGCCAGCGCATGACGCATCCGGCCCATGGGCCGGGAGTTTGACAGCCCTGCTTTACATGGATGCTATATGGCAAAAAACCTGAAATGGAATCACTACTCAGTGCTATATACAGAGCCAAGGTATTGCGATAGAGTTTGGTACAAAGAAATGTGCCACCATTTGGCAAAGAAGGCACACAGACTTTATTGGTGGAAGAAAGAAATGGAGACAACCAATTGGTTTAATGGTTAAGGCACACCAGATTAGAAACCTGGAGACAGTAAATTCTAGTCCTGCCACAAACTCAGCTGGGGTACCCCTCTCCCTCTCCTTTTCTGTTGTTTGCTTTTCTTGAGGACTAATAAAACAATGTCCTCTAGAGAGCATTCGGTTTTAGTATCAATTTAGAGACTAAATCTAGTAACATTCAAGTTACTAGAAACTGTTTAATTATATTTTGTGATATATCTGTGATAAGCAGCTATTTTCCAGTATACTCGGATGCAAACTTTAAGGACTGAAACTAACATTTTTTAACAGATGAGAACCTAATTGCTGGATAAATTGTGAACTGGGTCTATGCAGACAGTCACTATACAAAGAATTGGCCTGGACAAAGTTAAGCACTTTGCCTGCCTGGTTAACTTTCATCATGGTTTACTTCTTATGATATGATAGGTGTTTATCAGGAACTACTAAAAGGGCAATAATAAAATGATGGAGTTGGATGGAACCACTTAAAACAATGCATCAAACATGCACACACACACACACACACACACACACACACACACACACACACACAATGGCTGCCTGGTTTCTCCTTCAGCGACCAGTGTTTTTGGAATAATCTACACATTTGGAATTTGGAGACCATTTTATGGCTACTTAATGGGTACAACCAACTACAAAATGCCTATTTAGCAGAAGGTAATATAGTGAAGTTATTCTCCATCACTTCATATAATCTTTAAGTTGCTTTCTATTACTATTTTTTTCCTCTGAACTTGAGGCACATGGCCAAACAAGTACTGAGTCACAGCCAACCACCATTTTATTTTCTAAAAATGCTTCTGGTGTTTACCTGCAGTCCAGAAACATTCCTGGAAATAAAAATTATGCATGAGGATGTTTCTTTGTTTTGCAGAATGCTAGATGTCCTTTATTTTTAATTAAAATGCTTTTTAAAAAAAGGCAATTAGAAAGCCCGTTGGGGCATTTTGATACAGAAGTTGGAGCATACAGGGACTGTACTGGAACCTAATTCTAGAACAGAGGTGTCAAACTCAGTTTCATTGAGGGCTGCATCAGGGTTCTGTTTGATCTCAGGGCCCGGAGGGCTGTGGCCAGGGTGGGCATGGCCAGCTCAATGTCACACATATGGATGGCTTGACAGGCCTTTGTTTTCAACCATGATGGCCTCCTGCAGCCCTCTACCAGCAAAAACAGAGCTCAAGAAGACTGCATGTGGCCTGCTTGCACCCCATTTTTGGCTGCAACAGCCTCTGGCTGTGGCCCTCCTGAACTCCCCTTTCACTGGCAGAGGCACTGTGGGCTGATTCTTCACTATTTCCAGTGCAGGCCTCCCGGCCAGATTTATGCCCTGAAGGCCAGATCTGGCCCCTGGGCCTTGAGTTTGACACCCCTGTTCTAGAACATGGCTTCTTCTATTGAGCTACATGCATTGTTGGGATTTCTTGTTCTTCTTGTTCTTGTTCTTGTTCTTGTTCTTGTTCTTCTTCTTGTTCTTGTTCTTGTTGTTCTTCTTGTTCTTGTTCTTGTTCTTCTTCTTCTTCTTCTTCTTCTTCTTCTTCTTCTTCTTCTTCTT